>JADGIL010042321.1:0-16748 GCA_020352625.1 Cactoblastis cactorum
GAGATATTTAAGAAAAACATATATAGGGGCTCTTTATAGGAACTATAGAAGCCAAAACTATTTTTAGAATTTTTATCTGTCTGTCGGTCTGTATGTTTGTACGCGCATCACACAAAAACTACCAAACAGATCTGAATGAAAGGCACAGCGATGGACTACGACCTAGAATAAAAGATAGGCTTCTTTTTATCCCGAAAAAATTTACGGTTCCCGAGGGATATAATTTTTCGTAAAATCTACACGGATGACGTTGCGGGCATTAGCTAGTATTTTCTAAACTATTCAATTTATATACTAGTTTAAAGGACAGTCTTTATATATACTAAATAAAAAAAACTAAGGAACGCATAAATATGTATATTCAAAAAAGGATTAATGCCGTAGAAAAGCAGTTTTAATTTTGTAAATAATAAAAGTATTTCAAAAATACTTAACAAAAATAAATATTACCTCCTGAATACAAAAGGTGGCTGATGAGCAGCTGCTACCTTAAATCTGTGACCAGCGTATCCTTTAGTCATTTTCTTAGGAAATAGATTGACGTCTCTTGAAAATTTGCCATGTGCCCATGACGTTAGAACTACAGGCTTGCTTGCGCCCAAACCATCAGTATATAATTGATGTGTATACAGAATGAATGGGGCTTCCTAAATTACATCCAATATTTTTATTGTATTCATAATTAAAGCAAGAATAATTCATATAATATGTTACCAATTCTGTTTGATTATTATCTTCATTAGCCATATTTGGTTTACATGGAGCGTGAAGTAATTGTTAATTAGCTAACTTTTATTGAGCATGTTATGTACATTAATTTTGGACATTTACTAGACTTAATTATAAATAACTTTCAAATGTATGATGCACCTTTGTAAACTGTCTGTATGTGTACTGAATAAAATAAAAATAAATTAAATTAAATTAAAATATATTGAACTTACAATTGATTCGTTATCATCATCTTTAAAACTTTGTCCAATCACAAGAAGATTTACAAACGTTCTAGACAGAGGGCTAAATAAAAATTCTTGCACTGCCCATTGGGAAGATCTTGCTATGATAACTATTTTACACGTCGACTGTTTACCTAAAACCTTCGCACTTCTTTCAACATCATTCAGAAAAACTATAAAATGCAGGCACTCTTTTCTTCCTAACAGAAGTTTGGGCTCCTGTAGATTATTACTCTCATTTATATATCCGTGTATATAAGAAATTGGAAAATCTCGAAGGAGATCCTGAAATAAATAGTTGTCTCCAGATTTAATTTGATCATCATAAAGAATCACCGGTATACAGTCGTTCAAATATGTCATGGTTATATTATGTATTAATTTTATAAGTGAAGGATTCTGATCGAACGCCTTAGATTTGTTCAGAAAATGTTCATTCCATAGTTCTTCTCTCGTTTTAGGATGTCCATGAAACACTGGATCAACAGCTCTTTTTAAAACATTTTTCGCCAAGCCTTCCTTTTTATCAAAATGTCTCCACTCAATTTCATCTTTTATTTTATTTTTACTGAACGCAAGTGACTTTGCAAACGGTTCATTGTTTACATTATTTTTAATATTTTTTTCAGAAGGGTAGTAGTATTCAATTACTTCTGATTTTGAAATAGTCAAACTCAGAGATGTAAAGAAAAAATAAGTTTTTAGTTTCATTTTTCAACACTCGAAGGGTTGAAACGAAACCTGACCTATAGTATTATTGCAATGATACTGATAGCAGAAACTTACGTGATTTTATGTTCTTTATAGGCCTTGGTCTTTATGGAGTATGAAATGTCAGGAGGCAGGTGCTATGATTGAAATTTAATTTTTGATCACAACAGTGTGACTTTCTTGGTCAAGGTTATTGATCTACTCAATGAATTTTATATACTCGTAGATACTTCTTGGTAAAGTTCAATTGTTGTGATTTTTATAGTTAAAAGTATGACATCATTATCCCCTACAGGGTAGACAGAGCCAAGAGTCTTGAGACAAGGACGCTCTGCTGAATGGTGGAATGGCGATTGTGATAAGTTTCTAGCTTATCGCATATGAAAAGAATCCTTTATATTAGGTTCTTTTGATCGATTGATTGATCTTTTACAATCCGGACTAGCAGAGAAGCAGTTGGTACATTCTACGTTTTTAGGTTTAGATTTGTTATAAGTATTTCTTCACCTATGATTTGGTGTTAGTGAAATGTCAATTTAGAAAAAGTGTATAAAAAATTAAAGGTTATACTTATACAATAAAACACATTTATTTTTATAGCATTTTAATAATTAGCACTGGTCACAGTTGTCTTACAATTCTTGTACATAAATATATCTTGTTATAAAATCGACTTAAATCGATCGCAGTGCGAGTAAGGCATGTCCAGTTCAGTTGCATATTTTAGTCAAGATTGGAATAACCACGTCCGGTTTATAAAAAGAATTTACCAATTTTAAATATTAACCTAGTATGTACAATAATAGGACTTATAAATAATATATTGCTTAATTTAAATATATCGTAGCAAGCGCTTCCAAATGCTTTAGTATAAGTATACTAAAGAATTTTACCTATATGTGATAGTACGTATTAAAAAAAAGGGGCGTTCAATATACATTCAGATTTGAATAATCTTTTAATTTAGGTATTGGTTAGAAACAACTTCGTTCGGAATTATATCATTTCTCAGATGGTTTATCAACAAAACAGTCACATAGACATGTGCTACATCACAGATCACGATGTGGACAGACGTCTACACAACGACACACAAATTTATAAAATCTATTCCTCTTCCAATCACATTCCAGCTGTAATCCATCCAATATGACTCCGAGTAAATCCTCGACACAAGAAATATTATAACTTGCATAATCATATAAAATTACATACTAATACTAATCTATATTTACAAATATAAAAAAGGCAGTGTCAACCGCGAAGCTGGCAAGATTAGAAAAGGTAATTTACTAAATTTTAATATGGCTTTCGCTAAATATTATCATGAAAATGGTAATCAGTTATAGACTGTCACTACGGAACTAATACGATGAACAATACTGAAATTACAATTCGGTATATCTTCACGATACAGTAAAAAAATAATTATAATAAAATTAAGTATACAAAATAGTTATTAAGAGTATTTAGATATGTATCCTAATACGAACACAAAATAATAGGAAAATTAAAGTATTGCAAAAGACATTGCACAAAAACGTAAAGTATTAAAACATGCAAGTATAAAATAAATCTTGACATATTCTTCACACTAGACGATTGAAAACACTTAATATCACAGTTTCCAATACAAAAGACAATGAAAAAAAAGCCTACATTTCAATCACAACTCGATGTATGAAATTGTTACATGAAATCTTGCTTTGTGACCATCAAAATCTAAATGGCACTCAGTTGGTGACAAAACAATTTAGTTTGTTCAATAATTTAAATCATAATGATCTCTGCCTCTTGGGCTTATCATATTTTTAATGTATCATCAAAAACACTAACGAAAGAATTTTCTACATCTAATTCTGCGAGTTGGTTTTATTCTCCATTGTCGTTGTCTATACGTGAAGATCTGATGCCGGTCTTGCCAGTCCAAGGGTACACTTCGGGGCAAGGCTGGCATGTCCTCATATATCTCACTCCAGATTTGTGCCAAAGATTACACACTTTGGGGTTGTTGCATTTCTTCGGCCGATCCTAGAATAAGAAATAAGAAAATATTATTAGTTATATTTCATCGGTTCACATTAAGAATACTTTGTTTTTTTTAATTTAGATAGGCTGTAATGAAAATTGGAGATTTTGTCTATCTTGAGGTATTTTACTTTATCTACATAAAGCTTGCTATAGGCCTATTTAAATATTTATAATAATATAAAACCAATTTAAATATTCCGTATACTTACTAGGTAGTTACACTGGAACGGCTGGAAGTTGTTGAGTCTTGAAATCGGTGTAGGGTCCCTGACCCACTGTAGCGCCTGCCAGTTAGTGATGATCCACACGTCTTGCATCTGGTTGATGAAGTCCAGGAACATAATGAAGCCTTCCTTGTGATGAGGCTGAGTAAACCAGGCGGCGTGGTAGAACAATCCGAATGGGGCTCTGAAAACGATAAATATTAGATGAAGATATTAGCGACTTCTTATTCTTTATATTATTATTCTTGTAAATTATTAACCGCATAAAAAATATTGTTATGGTTTAAATAATTAATAACACCTTCAAATAATGTCATTAATTTTTAATAATACTTCACAAACCCCCGCCCTCCCCAAATGGGGAGGGCGGGGTTTCTTTCATAGGCCGGCAACGCTAACCCCGCGGATGTTGCAGTTGTCTATGGGCGGCGGTGATCACTTAACATCGCGTGACCCGTCTGCTCATTTTCCTCCCTCTGACATAAAAAAACCTCCTTCAAATAAAAATAATAATATGTAGCTTTAATTAAAATTAAACTATATAAGCTATAAATATTATATTTAGGATCTGTTATAACTTTTGATAACGTTACATACCTGTTGGTAGTGTAGTGTCTGTCAAAGTTCTTCAAAATCATTTTATAGACTCCTTCTGCGTCAGGAGGGTTAGCACAAGCATCACCCATGGAACATCTCCCGCCATTCAGATCTTGCCACATCACCATAGGAACTTCCCATACACCTGTAATTTATTTAAATATGCACAAACTATTTATCTCATCTTTAGAAATTAATACGACAATCGTATTTACACTATCACTGTTAAGGAGTTAGTTTGTATGATATTGAAGAAAATTTTCAAATTAGCAGACTTCTCTTATTGTTCAACTGATTCAAGATTATCATAAGTTAATTTTTTTATTCAAAGTATTTTTAAGTCCCTAATTCGCGAAGAAATGGAAGCAGCTCGATTAAAACCGCAGAACAGTGTAAGATGAGAGTTTATATTTGAGTAATTATAATTATTTTCAATATAAATAAAATTAAATAATAATATGACTCTTACCAGGATAAGATTTAGTTGGACACGGTGGAATCATACAATCATGGAATAACTTATAGTCGAGGGTATATGGCCAACTAGGTGGTCTGTTTTCGTAAACGGGCATAGATGAGTCATAAGTGAAGTTGGAATCATATAACATCTTGAACATCTTGTTGCCTCCAACTGAGAGGAAAGGAGCTCTCATGCCTCTGACATCCTCTAGTTTGACACCGCCATAAGCAGCTAAAATTTCTCTTTGACCACCAACTTCTCTGTTCCATTTCTTTTGAGAGAATTGTTCTCCAAAACTGTGACTGTAATTCCCAGATTTATATATTATTATAATTCTTTTCGTATTAATGTAAAATGATTTAAACTGTAGTAAAAATGAGAAGAGTATAATTGCGAATAGAATAATTAATTGAAATGTTATTTAAATAAAAAAGGTATAAAAAGTATAAGCAGATAAAAAAGAACGATTTGTCAAATTGTCGATGTCTTATTATGTCGGTGCTTATGTAGATGAACGATTTGTGCGGTACAAATGTCTTCATAAACTTACGAAATTGTGTGCGAGGCCATCTCATGTCCGGCAGCGTATAAGTTTTGTACTTGACTGTAATCTGTCCATTCGTGTGACACGTAAAATGTGGCGGAGATAGGACAGCCGTTAGGATTGACGCGACCCTTTTCGAACAGATCTGCGTACAGACCCTTATTCAAATCGTTCACGGAGTCGTCAAATGTCAGTAGGACAATTTGCGGTACAGTCTCCACTGGTAAATCGCCTGTTTTGTCATAGGAAGTTTGTGCGAGTGGTTTTTGTTGAGTGCAATTAGTGGCAGGAAAAGGAAAATGTATAAGGAAGAAGGGATTAGAGAAGGAAAAAAGAAAAAAAAACAATATATTAGTGTTTATTCAGAAAGATCTTCTCACCTAAGTCACGAAGATGGGTAAGAGTATAATGTTAGTTGTACTCATCGAAGAAAAACTGAAAGATACAGAAGATCCAATCCAAAGAATACATAAACCTATAATGTTATTAACTTACGATATAGTATGGGAGCCCAATTCGTGACCATCTGCATACAGGTTTTGAACCTGACTGTAATCTGTCCACTCATGAGAGACGTAAAAAGTGGCAGATATGGGGCACCCATTGGGATTAATTCTACCATTTTCAAAAAGTTCTTCATAGTACATTTTATTCAAATCATTCACAGCATCATCAAATGTCATTAGAACGATCTGAGGTACTTCTTCGACGGGTAAATTTCCTAGATCAATTAAATTGTAAAAATGAGTTAGAGATAATATCCTATAACATTTAATATTGAATACTATACACATACATACATTAAATCAAATACTTGTCTGCAGTTCTTATACTGATTTGATCTTGTTTGTATCTTTTGTAGTCTTGAGAAAAGCTTGGTTACTTAAAGGTTGCTTACTGTGGTGCTGGTGTGGTGAGGTGGTGTTGGTATTGCCTTATTAGTTATTTCACATGTGATAAATCAAATATTGTAGTAAAATCAAGAAATTCTGAGTTCAAAATTATATCTTTTTTTTTATTTTAGAGAATTTTTATCGCATAATAATATAAACATAACAGATAAAAAATGATAATTTTTTTATCTGTTATATCTGAAAAACATTTTTGTTCGTCAAACGTATAGAAATCTAAATGATCGCCAACTGTACTACGTATTAAAATAATATTTTAACGTACCCGGAATATCCTTGCCACCACAATAACAATCGGGCAATAGACACACATCCTTCCTACATTTAGCTGCTGTCTTGTCTGGAGTTGGTTGGGGATAAACTGGAGCTGACCTCCTTGGTGGATGGGCATAAATGTCCACAAATTCTGTACTCTTAGAAACAATGGCGGTTGAAGGCTTCAAAGTTGGCCGGCTGCGACTGCTTAGAAAAAGAACACGTTAATTTACATATATTTTACAAATCTAATGGCAGTATAAGTGACATGATAAATGATAAAGTGGGGCAAACATTATATATCGAAGCTTAGATTCATTCAAGCTATCATTTTAAAGCATTTAATTACTTTACAGTTTGAATAGAGTTTACGAGGTAAATGATAAAAGCAAAACAAGAAGTAACTAGAAGCATGATATAAGACAGTTTTTGTATCAGGTCTAACGTTGGTGGCGTTCCCCTGTTGGGGGCAGGCTGTGGCGCTTCTCCTCCATTCAGTGTAGAGTAGTGAGCTGACCCACGGCCTCTGGTACTTGTCGGCCTGTAAAACATATATTTTCCAGAGAAAGGTTCACGTGTAATGAAACAGTTAGTAGGCGTGATTTTAAAGATAAAGCTTGTATTTAATACAAACGATACATCACTGAAAATTTAATTTTAAGACATAATAAGTTAATTCTTAGATAAAAAGATAAAATATATAACTCATTATGTACATTTATACGTTATAAAAATTCAATAACACTTTGTTATTTTAAATCATGCTTTTAATATATCTAAGTAAGACATTACTTTGGTGACATCGGTGCACTTACTAACTAAAAATGGTTTGCAATGTGGTGGTGCGATATAATAATTAATAAATAATATAAATATGTATAGAGCATTGAGGAACTTTCTAAAGCAGAAATTATACTTAACATTACAATCTAAATATACTCGTATTTAATTTACAAACTACTACATTGCCAATTCAGTGCAGGAAATGGAAATGGTCACGTCAGGAGTTAACAATTCACTAATGAACTCAACCGACTGGAAGTCCCCCAATGATAATAACTTTATAAAGCGATAGAATTTAGCGGTAGGTGCTATTAAACAAAAAGTCCATTAAGTCTTCATGCTAGTTACTTGGCAAGGCAGAAAGTAAGGACTTTATTGAGACGAAGCCTTCACCCTCCATAAATACGTAAATATATGAGAAATCTTCAGGCTTAGACAACTGGCCGGCGAGTGATGTACCTCTGATATCTGATTTCGTTGCATTTTGGATTCGCTTGCAGACTGTTGTCTGATGAGCATTTGGTCGTTGATTGGTAACTCCTGCGTCCACCTCCAGGGTTTGTCGCAGCTAACTTTATGGCGGGATTGACTCGCGAAGCGCGTGTGGGAAAGGGTATACTTTTTGTCGTCGTCGTCAGTTTATTAAGTTTAGCAGTTACTGTCGATTTTGTTGTACTAGTAGTCGAGGCTATTTCGTCTACATTAGTCACGGTTTCTACGTTTGTTTTGGTTTGTTTTGTTGGTTCAATATAAGTATTGTTACGTTCACTTAATATATAATCTTCGTCGTAATGTTCAGAAGATGGTTCTTCAATTATAACTTTATGAAATTTATGCGATGTCTCAATATCGGGCCTATCATTAATTAGCGAAACAAATTTTGAAGAATCGTACAAATTTCTACTTGGGGTGTTATCATAACGAAATTCATTGCTGGTTGAACTCTCTAACATAGCTGACGTTGTAGGTAGGACAACAGGGACACTAGCAGAAGTTGTCGTCGTCGTAGATGAGAAATTGACTCTAATATTTTTCTCAGTGAAGCTGTCTATGTCATCATTTGATACAATTAATGTATTGATAGTTGGTTCCGTCATAACCTGCAAACGTTTGACATTAGAGCGTGGTGAGATATTCTCATTATATTTTGTTGCTTTCTTTTGAAATCCAATATTGACAATCTTTTCTGTAGGAATTGTCAAAACTTTAACTGTAGTACTTGGATATCTTTCCTTGTATTTTGGAGAGCTACTGGCAAATGTATCAAAAAAGGCTTTCAAAACATTTTTTACTGTACTACTAAATACTTCAGTTGTCTGGTCTGGTACTTCTTCATCAATAAGCCGATAACTGTAATATGACGGACCTCGACGTGATTTTTCCTGTAGTATTTCAATTGGTTTAATTGATGTAGTGCTTGTACTATAGTCATTTTTATAATTTTCATTACTATTATCGTTATTTCTTAACTTATTCAGAGTTTCATAAGGTGACACAACTGGTTTGTCTGAAGTTTCATAATTTGATTTGTTTATGTCAGCTGTACTTTCACTGTGTATAGATTTTGAAAATTCTTTGTGGTTTACATTTTGCGAAGCTGCATCTATTAAAATATTTGGATTTATGCCATCTTCTATTGATACTTTACTAGGGCCTCTTCTTATATGAAACGGTGAAGGTCGTTTAGTAACTGATTTTATATAATACTTTGCTGATGAAGAAGCAGGAGGTATAGAAGTAGGTTTTAGAACTGATGCAGATTTGATTGTAGGCCTAACGTAAATAGGTATATCATCTTCATTTTGTACTTCTGGACTAAAATCTTTACGCTTAGTTATTACTTCGGTAGAAACAGAACCTACTTTACTATTCTCAGGTGTAACCCAAGAAGCCTTTTTACTATTTTCATAATTAGCCCTGTAATTGACTCCAGTTTCTCTAGCTTGTTCTTTACTACTATTTTCCAAAGAACTACCCTGTGATTTTTTATAATCAGAAAATGGCCGAGTCAAAACTGTTAACGTATAAGGATTATTAGTATTATTTGGGTTGCGCCTTATTGAAAACCCAGATGTTAGTGACACAATTTTTTTGCCCCCCTGTGTAGGCTTTGGCGACACCACTTCCACATTATTCTTATTATTATTGTTAGTCACAACAGAAGGAAGTCTTTCCGTTGAAGATAAAGTCTCTTGTAATCTGTGAATGTTGTCAGTCTTTTCAAATGGTTTAGCTAGGGTGGAAAAGTTTATAATAGATGGCAAAGTAGAGGAAATTGGCGAATCGGATACGTCTATAGGATTTGGACTGGACTGAGGCTCTACATTAGGACTTTCATCGGTGGGTGATCTGTTGAATACAAAGCAAAACAAAACTTTCTAATTTAAGCTCTTAATAAATAACGCAATTTACATATTAGCATACATTCCTAAGAGGCCTAGTAACTATGTTAAAGAGGTCTACTTTTGTGCTGATATATAAAGTTTAGTAAGCAGAAGTAGAAAGTTATTCATAATATTTAATAAATAAAAATTCAGGGTAAAAGAATAAAAGATACCACAAAAGCCAATTGAAAAGTACTTGAATATGTATCATATCAAAATTGATAAGCGCACTTGAGTATTAAGAAAAAAGAATGAAAATAATTTAGATGACACGAAATTTGAGAATATTTACAGAATTTCACTATTATTACAACCTTTAAATAAACCAAGTTATTATTAGATCATTAGTTAAATATGACAGAAAAGTTAGTACATTAATTATAATTGTAGATGTCATTTTAGTTATATTTAAAGGTTGCTCAATGACAATGAATTATGATTAAATACGATAATATATTATGAAGAATGAATTTGAATTATGTGATTTAAGCCTGGATGAATTTAACAGAAGATCAGTTTATCTTTTGTAGTACCTTGTGGTATATCTAGATGGGGTCATTGCTTCAGTGAACGGTGCAGTTGTTGGGCGTTGTGTAGTAGTGCTGGTAGTGGTTGTGCTAGTTGTAGGAGGAGTTGTGCTTATAGGAGTTGCTTCATATACGGGCGTCCTCACGCTGCTAGGATTATGATCATAACCCAATTCATTACCATCGCCCCTGGATTACACGCAAAAATTATTCTTCTTTCTGATTTGACATTCTTTATAATCTTGATTATGAGATATTGAGAAATATGTTTAGTTTAATAATATTTCTTACCTTGTAGATTGGCGAATGGCTGTTTGGTATTGATTTTGGGTGTTGACCTGCAAAAATTATTTCCGTGATATTATTACTTTCTATTTGACATATGATATATTTTTAAATGTTTCAATATTTTACCTGTCCTTGAATGAGTGCATCATCGTAGTCGACAGAGGATACAGGTCTTGGGGTGTAAGCTTCAACTGGTCTTCTGGAAGGTGGAGTGCCTCGATACGTTTGTTGGACTGCTGGTCGGAGCGAAGCCGTATTATATTGCTGCACATAGTCTGCCAACACCAGTACCAGCCTCCGGTTAATGCCCACCAATAGCCAAGGGTATATTGGTTATCGGTTGGTTAATAAAAAATACAGTATTACCCATTTAGGAGATAGATACTTAAAGGGGACATCATGCTTCCAGAGTTAATATTTATATTTTTTATTTAGGTAGATTACACTTTCATTGAATTAATGAATTAGTAATCAATAATGAATTAATATGACTTCCGACTTATGTTATCCTCTAATCCTTCTTGTTATTTTTTTGTAGAAAATGATTAAGAAAGTTTAAAGGTGATTTTTATATTAATATTTTTTTAAATATTCATATATACATATTTTATTTTATGTACTTTCTCACAGTATACATAAATATTAAATTTCCAGATTATAACTTACCGTTATCCTTGTATAATTCACCATCTTCATCATAAACAGCGTAATAAGGATCGTATTGATCAGGGCTATAATTTTGAGAGCCATTATATAACATTTTTGGCCGAGGACTGGCTGAATATGATACTGGTGCTATACTTTCCGTTGGTTCCAAACTGAAAATTTATTTGTTTTTGTAGATATAATTTTAAAAAGTATTTAAGTCAGTTTACAGCTATACACAAAGCAGTGATATCAGTCATATAGTTCAAGGTCAATGTCAATGTTAGGTCATAAGAATGTGCAATTGCATAGTTTCATTCAAAACATGCCAGGAACCATGACTTCTACAACATCTGATGAAGTTATAGCGTTAGTTAGCATTGCGTGTTCAAATTACCTGTTTGTTTTATCGTCATGTTTTGTTTTAGTATAACGAGTTTCCTGGTTAAAGTTATCACGAGGTGTTGTATACTTCGTTTGAGCTACTATATTTTGATGTCTTGTTTTCTCTTTATAATCATTTATAGTTGTAATAGTAATAGGTACATTTGCCGTAGTAGGCTTAGCAAGTCTATGTCTTACAGTGTAAGGTCTTAAGGTAGTTTGATTTAAGTATTTTGGCGGTCTCTCTGTAAAAGGTCCACTAGTCGATATAATTATTGGTTTCTTCATATAAATAGTTCTGTTGCGTGATGGATGATGCAGTATTTTATAATCAGCAATTTCAGGACGTAAATTAGTAGGAGCTGATGTACTATATTCAACTAGCACAGGAAAAGCAATTTTGCCGTCCACTATCTTATTAAATTCTTTAATTGGAGCTTTTGTGGCATCAGAAAAATTGTTTGGAATTCTCGAAAAAGATTCTGGCCTAGTCGTAAATGCAGTAGGTGTTCTAGAGGAGTGTAAAGGCTTAACTGACTGATCTTGTATTTCTTCGTAGCTATAATTTTCATCATATTCTTTGTAATTTTGAGCCATCGGTGGTCTCTTAGGCCTTACTTCTGAACTTGGCATGTATTTAGACTTTACTGGTGGTTCGTAATAAAATTGCTCATCGTCATCGTAATAATAATCATTCATTTCTGGTGAAGGTTTCGGGATGGGTCTTCGTTTAGGAGCTTTCGTCGATGTAGTCAACGGTTCTTCTGATAAAGGTCTTATTGTCTGTGACAAATAGTTTTGGAAATTTGGATGATCAGATACTGAATTAGGTCTAGGTGTAGACTGAGCAGAAAACTGTGATTCTGTAGATAGGTTTTGCCAGTAATTTTGTAATAACATCAACTGTTGATTTGCTATTGTTGTTAAAGGTTTTGCTGTAGAATGTTTATAAGCGGTATAAGCATTATGAGGTTTGACAGTAGAAATCAAGTAGGGTTTTCCAGTAGTAATTATGTGAGGCTGAAGGGATATTATTTTTTCAGGTTTGACTAAATATTGCTGTTTTGGGGTTGATAATATAATTGGTGCACTAGTTGATATAGCATATGGATTTTGTGATATTGATACAATACGTTGGTGGTTTCCTTTGTTTTTTATGTCATCATAAATTGGAGAACTGCCTGTGAGTCTATCAAAGTTTTGATTAATTTGTAACTGACGTTGGTCTTTCAAATATGGTTGCCTTATTTCAGATTTTACAGTTTCCACAGTTCTACCAGAAGTCTGTTGAGGAACTATTTGAACATTATGGTGTGGCAATCGCTTTTCTTGCTGTTGGGCATAAGTTTTCTGCCCAGCCTGTGGTATTTGAATCCATTGACCTGTATGTGTGGGACGTTCACTCTGTAGATTATCTACTGGATTAGCAGAACTACCTGGTCCTGAAGGACCGGTAAATGGTTTCGGTGAACTCATGCCTCTATAATTTAATGTTGATGAATAAAATACAGAATTTGAAGGCGATGCAGTAGTTGATTTAATTGGTGAATTTGTGGCTCTTATTGCAGCCATTTGAACATTTTTGTATTTTTGAGTAGTTGATGGAGAATATTGACCATTACTTAACTTTGACAAAAATTCATCAAAATCGAAATTTGGATTTGCGAAAGGATTTTCTATTTCACTATATTTATGTTTTGGGTGAGTGAATTCGTATGGCGGTTCAGGAAAATCATGTTTGAAGCCATCATCTTTTTCATTTTCCTCTTCAGAGTCCTCTTCTGATGAATCATTGGAATCTTCGTATTCACTTGAATTATCTCGATCTTTATAATCTGCATCTTTTAGTGGACGACGAATAACTTCTTTATGGTTACCTTTTCCATTACTGAATAAATTCTGATCAGAGACTTGTTTGTTCTCCAATTTTGAATTTGATCCATCATGTGGCCGTGGAGTTGAGCCAACGTAAACAGGCTTAGCAGTAATTACCGTACTAGGCAACTGAGACGAATCTTTAAATATAATTTGATAATTTGGACGACTCGTTGGAGTTAAATTTTTTGAAGGTGATTGTTTTGGCGCATTATTATAAAATCCACCGGCCAACGATGCAAATGGATTTTCATTATTAGTCAAAGATGATATTGGAGGACTTTTAGTGATAATTTGCGATGCTGCACTAGCGGGATTATGAACATATTTTGTACTTGTCGGATCAGGCAAGCTTGGTTTAAACGGTCTTTGAGATTCTGCATCAAATCGATAAGAGTCTGCTTGAGATGTTGCATAAGAATTGTCCTCGATGTATGGATTCTGGTCGGAGTCATAGAACTGGTTACCACTCAAACCATTATAATTCGAGGAGTAACGAGGGCCTTGATTATTTTGGCTACTATAACCAAACTGAGGAATATTTACTAACTTTATAGGTTTAGCTATAACCCAATTCTTAGAAGGTTTGTTGTAACCATTTTTGACATAGTATCGAACCTGTCTTTTCCCTCTTTCATTATCATCTTCATCATCACTGCTATGAAGTGAAAATTCTATCTCTTCATCACGATCACTTCGTTTGGTTAATTGATCAGAACTATTTAAATTTGTTATTTCAGCACCTAAATTTGTATCAGCTAACCCTCTTTTTCTTCTAGAATGAGATTTTATTTTTCTGTCACCAACGTTGATTTCATTTGTCTCAAGGTCGAGTTGTCTGTCATGATGGTAGTCAGTCACGTTATCACGTCTATCTTCACTGAAACCACGGTAAAGTCAATTAGTTACTTAATAAGAAGTCAGGCTTTTCATAGCTTATTATTAATGTTTTACATTAAGCAATATCCTATTTGTTTTGTCAAAATGATGAATTATCATCTTTCAAGCATTTTCTTTACATGTATCTTAAAAGACATAACTTTGTAAAACTTACCTATAAGCTTGTGGAGCTTGTGTGATTACCGAACTTCTTCTGTCATCGACTTGAGTCCCAAAGGAGAAAGAACCAATTTTACCATTATTTTGAGGTATCGACGCAGGTATAATATTAGAATTAAGAGTTCTTCCCGAGCTAGCGGTTTGGGAGATGTAGCCATCTCTATCCTTCTGGACCTGTCCGATTGTTGAAGGTTGTCCTCTATTCACACGCTGTTGTCTGTCGCTTTCAATTTCTTCAACTGGAGGTAAATCATCCACTTCAGCGTATAATTGTTGCTGCTGTAAATAATATCAAGTCATTGTAGTAGTTAGTTTCTTCATTTGAAATCACTTTGTATTTTTAATGAATAAATAAATTGTGATATTTAAGATTTTATTTTTTCTTTAGTGCATGCAAACATGAAATATCTGTTATATATTCATGTTCTATTTATGATTCAAACATAAATTTTTGTCTTCTTGAACGATTGTCTGAATCTACTTACTTTTTCGTATTCATCGCGACTGAATTTAGGTTGTCCTCTCGACGTGACTACAGGATTGGGCTGTGCTCTAGGTGGAGGTGGTGGGGGAGGTGTCCGACGCGGCGGTGGCGGTGGTGGGGGCTCTCTTTCGCTAATTCGCTCTAAATCTTCGGCTCCTATCGCGCTTGTGCCATCACAGCCTACGTTACGCGGCCAATCACATGTTTGGAGCTCGTGGCTGGAATTCAAAATGAACTAATTTGGTCATGCGATAAACTTTCGATATCTTTTGAATGGTGAAAAAAATAATAATTCCAAAAGTGTATTTCTTTGAAATTATAACTAAACTAAGTATTGCTTTTTAATTCGATTTTCTTTAATGACTATTAAAATAAACTTCTCACTTAAATCTTGTCACTAAGAACTTGAGGACAAGGATTGACTATACATTGCTCTTTACTCTACCTGTACATAAGGCCACCAGTGCAAGACTCAAGCAAGGCGCCGCCAAACACGCATACGTAGTACAGTGTACAGTCGGTGGGATGGGGATAATAGCCGAACTCTTCAGGACAATCGAAGTCCACGTCTCGTTTGATATCAGCCGCGACCGGTACACTGCGGATGGGACTGGAGCGTTGCCTGGAACGGTCTGACTGAGCGCCGAGGCATTCTGGAAATAAAATATTACTGATATAGTTCTTAAGAAGCCTAGATCGATACTTAGGGATAAACAACATAAGCTAAGTTCGCTTAAAAACTTAAAGTTTAAGTTATATAGTATAAACATATAAAGATAACATCCCAAGATCTACTCAAAAAATTTAATTTACCGATTGAGTACCGAAAGTATTGAACTACTTCTATTTAGTTCACTGCAACTTTTTTATGAAAGAGAGAGGCAGACGATCAGCCGGGTCACGTGATGTTAAATGATCACCGCCGCCCATAGACACCTGCAACACCTGGGGAGTCACAGAAGCGTTGCCGGACTTTAAAGGATATATACCCTCTTTTCTTGAAGGTTCCGGAAATACCGCTGCAAGCAGTTTGTTCCACAGTGATTTATAAATGGCTTTAGTAGAATTATTCTTTGTAAGTTGCTCATTATATAAAACTTGCGGTTACTTATTAGTAATGTAGATTTCGATATGATTGCAACATTTCGTGAACACTAAATGGAAACTATTGGCGCATTCCACGATACGATTTTGAGCAATCGTGCGGGTAAGATAATAGAAATAATATGAGAGAAACGACGCCTATAAATACAGCAGTGGTGTAGACAGCCAAATTGCAACATTTTCTGTCCTTGCTGACAGCAAACTGACGATTATCATTATAAATCATACTCAATTTCTATCTATCATAGATTTGATAACTTTATGGGTCTTGTTTATAGACAGTTTGAATTATAAACATATAGATTCGTGAGAAATTGCGTATATTTTGGTTTGTGATCTTAAATATTTAATTAGAATTAATATTAATTGCAATGACAGTAACTTAAATATTCAAAAATTACTTTTTTTTTGTTGTCCTTTTTTTAAATATTTGCTCTGAAGTTTGCTTTCTTGCCGTCATGCCGCGCCGTCATGATTCCATGCTTAGAAATGTTCCATAGCATTTGTTTATAATCCTACTGTGTAA
>JADGIL010042337.1:717-13391 GCA_020352625.1 Cactoblastis cactorum
TAAGTCCATTTGTTTGTTAGTTTTGGCATGTTCACACAGACAAAACTAAGAACATCAACTGATTTGAAATGATTATCAAAGTAAAAAAGAAATCATAGCGTGTAAATGTTATGATTTTTATTTTCAATAGTCACTTAACGATTCTTAGCATGTCATGAACATAAGAACTTATTACTAAAATTTAACTTACTTAGATTTATTTGGGATGACATTGTCTGACCCTTATTAAGTTATTCTGCTAAGTACGTACGGGCCATACACCTCATTGTTAATATTTGCTTTGTCATACATACATATACACTGAAATACATGCAAGTGTTCATATGATGTCTTTAATCAAACAATCGTGATAAGTAGTTATTTTTAAAACTATAGGTACTTTGAAAGATATCTGTTAGTACACAATAATATGGAATAATAATTTACAAATTCCTATATTAATATCTATTAAGGATTAATACAATATCGTCTAAATATTTATAAGGATGGTAAAATATTCAAAAAATAAAAAATTCATAATAAATCTAATTAAGAATAAAATTAACATGAGTTAGCCGTGTAAACATTAATTATGTCTTCTCGCGTAACTTCCAATGATATAATATTCAATATATTTAGTCTGCTTATTATGACAAAAAACTCGGAATCGTCTACTTTATATGATTTGGTGTAAAGTTAACTGGTTTTTATACAGATCGACTGTCATGTGACCTTTTGAAAGGGTAAACCAAAACAAATCCTTGGACAAGTAATGTAATACCTAGCTATAGTACAATAATTATTACCAAAATCTGACAGAGGTGATTCGACAGAAAAGCTCTAATGACTTATGCAATGAAAATCACTGGTTACGTGTTAAATAATAAGTATGTAGTTACATCTGACTTGTGACTTCCACGGTGGATTGCCTTGAAGTCGCTTGTCAGTCGTACAACAAATATGAGGAAAAAAATTGTTGAAATGTGTGTAATTATTAACTTATTTAGCTCTTAGTATTTTGAAACAAACCAAACGACAGCCGCTGACTGATAGATATTTTTCGTCTAATACTAATATTAGAATTTGTACAACACACATTTTTATATTCATTTCATGATGAGATCTCTAATATAAATACAACTTTTTGACGTAATTTTTAGCGGATATATTGCAGTAATATTTGCGAAGTTGCCAAGTTCCGTAGTACCTACATTTTCAAGCAAATGAATGAAGCATGCGTATACATTTCTGTATAATTTTGTTTACTACTCTTTTGCCTAAAGTCATGTCTCACTACTAGACAACGGCCTTCCCTGTTTTCTTCTACCAATCCATTACCACCTGCTGACATTCAACGCCAAATCATCGCTCAATTCGTTTCTTTTCTTGCCCCCGACAAAAAGAGGGGTGTTATAAAAGTGTTTGGAAAAAAATCTTTTTTGTTAGAAAGGTAACTTAATTGAGTGTTCTTAGCTATGTTTTAACACCCGACGCAAAAAGAGAGGCGTTAAAAGTGTGGTTTGTTATATCGTCTACCGGAGTTTTTATTTTTTTATTTACATAATTATTTGACGACGGAGCGGAAAAGGTAGGTACCTGTCTCTATATGCACTTAGGACGAGAGGTTGTTTCTTTTAATAAAATCTTATTTCTGTATGGTTTGACTACCAGACAGACCTTTAAGCATGGCTATGAATGGACCTCGTCACACTGACAACGTTGTTATAAACGAACCGTGTCATTGAACGACCCGGTGCATCCGCGCTCGTGCCAATTAGAGATCTCCACTTCTCTGCCAATACGTGACGTCACGATATATATATCCATATAAAATTGATTGCATAATGGCTAGATTGTAAAGGTTGAGTTAGGGCAGTGACAGCGGAATGCTTGCACGCACGAGGCGCCTGATGCTGCGTTGCGCGACGCTTGGTATGCCCTCAGCCTTGGGCACTATTTGTGATATCTATATACTTAACTCTAGGATTTGTGATCACATATCTAATACTGTGTTCATCTGAGTGTTTAACCATCTATCAGTTGAAGGTCTGGATGAAAATCAGCGTTTTAAAAGCCATTTGGGACGTTATAGCACAACTAGCATAATTTTGTTTTTTTGTCAGAGGGAGCAAATGAGCAGGCGGGTCACGAGATGTTAAGTAATCACCGCCGCCCATAGATAACTGCAACACCAGCGGGGTCACAGAATCATTGCTGGCCTGTAAAAAACCTCCGCCCTCCCCATTTGGGGAAAAGTTGGGCCCCCGGCTCTCCCACTCACCGGACGGAGCATGACAGGCTAAAAAGAAGCCTGTAGTTGGCTCCACTCCACTACAAGTTGTGGCTCCATACCACTACCAGTAGTGGCTCCATACCACTATATAATATTATTTCACGTAATATGAATACATAAATGTAATTGATAATTTTCGACTTCTTTATGAACAAAATTTTGATTACTAAATAGCTACAGCTGTAATATATCCTTTAAGTAGACAGTAATTCGCCATTGCACAAAACATTTTGTGTCATATAGTACAATAAAAGTTACGTTACGTAGTCATTATCAACCGTAAGAAGTCTAATACAGTATTGCTCTCTCTCTCACATAAAATCTATACATATAATTGTAACTGAGCTACGTCTGTACATGGGAGATATTTAAGAAAAAAATATATAGGGCTCTATATAGGGCCTATAGAAGCCAAAACCATTGCTTTTAGAATTTTTGTCTGTCTATATGTTAGTACTCGTATCACACAAAAACTACCGAACAGATCTGAATGAAATTTGGCACTGCGATGGACTATGACCTAGATTAAAAGATAGGCTACTTTTTATCCCGGAAAAATGTACGGTTCCCGAGGGATATTATCTATTGTAACTGAGCAAGGGACTGACAAGATAATATAGTATTCATTGGTCGGACGAAGTCGTGGGCATTAGCTAGTATTAAATAAATATATATTAGTATGGATGTATATTAAAGATCAACCACGTCTTGCACCACTGGTGTTGCAAGTTTCAATAGGCTGCCTGTTTGCCTACTATTTAGCATATAAAAAATAAGACTTTGACAACGTCGTCAGATCGCTGGGTTTGTGGTTGGTTATGCTGGGTACCTTCACGAACTACATTCACGAACTTTTGCCCTATGACTGTTAATTATCATGATAGCTATGTTGTATGCAAATCTTCTACATATACGTAACTTCGGCCCAGAAAGCACAATATGGCCGCTTCGGTGACCTCAGCTGTTATTATCCGACTTAGATCTCATATCTTAGATAAAAACCTCATCATTAAAATCGGTAAGTTCTTTTTATTATCAATTTTGTTACCAACGCCTCCTACTTATTAATCTTATCTTGATTATTTATTTGGCACTTTTATCTCTAACATATTATATGCACTGTGATAAAATTCTTTTGTAAGGTGGGTAGTTTAAGTATTACAGGAAAAACATGTGGGGGGTTCTTTTTATGACCTATAGAAGCCGGGACAATTTTTTTTTAGAATATTTGTCTGCCTGTTTGGCTGTATGTACGTATATCACGCAAAAAAGATTTTAAGGCGGTTTTCACAGTGTAGTAAAGATTAAGGAATAACTTACAAATGTATTGCATAGGTTCCATCTTAATTACGCGCGGACGACGTCGTGGGGATAAGCTAATTGTTAATATGGCAGTATACCTTCCCCATATTCATACCTTCAGCATAAGTGACACAGATTATCCTTCCGACTGGCATTTTATAACATGATGTTTTAAAACATTTAGCGCAGAATATGAATATCGAAACTTGATGGTAAGTAATCACCGCTGGTCGTTAACAATATTGCAACATCAAGGATGTTATATAGAGGTATATAAGTGTTACTTGCCTTTGCTAGATGTTGGGCATTACTTCAGATAGGCATTACTCCGTTTTTAGGGTTCAATACAGGATCTTGATATTGTTAGAAATTCAGAATAGCCGTCTTTCTTTGTTGATAATGTAACACTTGATCTACAGATTTCTTTTTAAAGTTTCCATCTATTCAATTTTTTACAAGTTTTTTCAGCACTGATTTTCAGATTAATATTTGGTAATATAAAAAAATATAGTGACTAAGCTAAGGTGTATAACATCCTGTGTTCAAGCGTTAACGGTTAAGAACGCTTTTCGTTAATGACGTCACAATTTTGTACATCACACAAATCCCATTTAACATGTAATAAAAGTATTGAATTTGACTAAGTAGTTGTCATTTATCCTATTGCAGCAATGTAAGTGAAACCGTGGTACATACAGTGGCTAGTAGAAAAGATATAAAAAATGATATCAATGCACCAAGTCATCACTTATAGTCACGCTTGAAAAATCTTAAATTTTCCTATCATGTTCTTGACCCACATAAAAAGCATTGTAAATAGATAATTATATATTTGTTGATATTTACTCCTTCGTTCGTATCTCACAAAAATACTTTGGAAATGACGCTAGGAATAAGTAGATGACAATCTAAATATATTCTAGACGCGGCTATTTCCAGTTGTATGTTGTTTGAGCTGTTAAAGCTTATATTTGAATGTTTTAGTTGTGTTAATTTACTATCCATTAATTACGTCAAATGAATTTCATGATTTTATGAACTTTTCCCGTCCTTGTCACATTGTCACTTATAGAAGACCGTCCTATCGAAATTTGACATCCCTCACCATCCTTTGTCACACAATGTCACAATTGTCGGCCGTTAACGTCAATCAAAAGCCATTCCCTTTTAGGTCGTTTTTAGATTTGCTAATAATAAAGTTTACAGTATAATACATATCGTGTTTGAAATAGTCCTATTTAATATTATAAATGCGTTTTTGAGGATGTATGTTTGTTACTTTTTCACGAAAAATCTACTGGATGGATTTGGATGAAACTTTACATTAACATAGGTTATACTTCAGAATAACATAAAGGCTACAGACCAAACTCCACGCGAGCAAAGCTGCGGAAAAATTTTAGTGTTTCATGGCGTATGTAATCTGAAAGTTATGTATTTTATATGTGCACCCAGTACACAAAATTCGAATATTCAAACAAATCTTATTTGCGTATATAAATACGAAAGTTTATTTATAATTGATGTATTCAGCACATTCAGTTTGTTTTTTATTTTCTTTTACTAACTGATTACTTATAAGGTAAATATAAATATGATTTGAGCAATTGCTTTTCTAGAAACTAGGATTCGCTCGCGGCTATACGCGCGTGATCAGTTTTTGATCAGTCTATTTGAATAGAGTGAAATTAAAATATAATCCATACACTTAACAAACAACTATAAAAGTAACAATGCTTTTTTATATCTTGAGTTGAGTGCGATTGACTTCAATCTTACCTGATGGGAAGCAACAATGAAGCCTAAGGTGGAGCACGCAAACTAAAATAACTATTCACTCTTGCCTTGACAATTTCTAAATTGAATGAATTCGGGAACAACGACTCAGGGAAGGGATTCCATTCAAGAATTATTTGCATCATTTCAGAAGTCTTCGCAATTTATCCATTACGAAGAAACTATCAGATCTTTGCTGTTTAAAATAATTATGCAACAAATAACTTTGTTTTTTTTTTTAGCTTAAGGCATTGAGAGAACTGGTGTGAGTAAATAGTTGCAATTATCTGTTTCACAATGACAGAATAAAGGACAATCACGTCTTTCCTAGACACGTGAGTGAGCAGGGTATTACCAACTAGTACAAATTGATTGAATATAAGGTTAGCATACCACATGAAAGGACTCTACCATTATACCATAGATAGATCTCTGTGCAATTAATGCCTTTGATTATCTTTGTCGCTGATTTCATGCTATTTGCAGCATGCACCAATTTTTTAACTGATATGTTTGTAAAGTATATTGCGCAAAAACAACCACTTTTTATCTTTGCCACCAAAAAATTCTTTATAGGCGCAAAAGTTTTGAAAAATTTAAAGCGACATCTACTCAACATATTCAAACTATTGTTTCATTAAATTCGCAACAGATGGCACTATTCCCTAGTAAACTATTATTCTTTATACTGGCAACATTGAATGAAAAATATATTTCATTCGTTCATTCTTCCGGAGATTTGTCAAATTAGGAATGACATATGTCATGATTCTGATCTAATTGATTAATCATTATTATCCTTTTTGATATTTTTTAAGAAATTTGTAGTTCTTTCTGTTTTATTATTGTCAAAAGTGTTCTCCAAAGTAATGGGTCTTTGTGATGAAGGTGAGACGGTTGAACTTTTACTTTACCATAGCGTTAACATTAGTCTAAGATGTAGTAAACAAACCAATTAATTAAGTACATACGTCTAACTCTACCATGGATTTCCATTTAACTTTTATCTTATAAATTTCTAGTATAAAAAAAAAAGAAGTTTGTTTATTTTTCATTTTCTGTATTTTCCAGAATAAAGCTTTATACTTCATTACGTGTTGTTAAGAACTGAAGTTACCTACTTGTCCACAAGACGAGAACAAATAGTTTATGTAGATATTTTATGTGTGCTCAGTCAAATGTATTTGCTTTACCACTTATCTCCCTTCCAGCGATGATCGCGGAACTATCAGAACGAGTTTGACCTCCATGTAAATTACACAATGTTTATAATTTATGGGTTATCTATGCGTCTGGGCAATTTGGGTCACTCAATACACAACTAATATCGTTGTTGACAGCATTCTAGCATGAAATTTATTGAATATTCCGATTCAAAACAATAACATCCATACTAATATGAATGTGAAAGGATCTTTGTTTGTCTGTACGTCACATCAGAAGGAAGCAATGGATTAAGTTGATTTTTTATATAGAGATAGTTTAATGGCTGGAGGGTGACAAAGACTACTTTTCGTCTTTTTGTTCAAGATTTGATGGGAGCGAAGCCAGAGGCAAAAGTTAGTTTGGAATATGACAAAGTTTCCGATTTGTTATAAATCTTAATAGATTTTCAACTGGCAAATAATCTATAGACATTCCTTTTAAGAGTACTAAGAAAGGTGCAAACAGAACTAACTTCTCATTTACAAGATTTCAAATTAATATCGTTTAATAATTTACAGGTGATAGGTATCTTAAGGCACTTAAAATATAAGTAGAGCCAACTCTGATATTGTTTTAAGACATCAGTTTAATTATTAACCCTTTCTTTATCCATAAAATTTTAATTACATAATAATTAAATAAAATACAACCAAAGCTATAAGGTCTGAGATAATATTTAAGGTTCTTCCTTAAAGATTATAAAAAATATCCAAGAAAATAATGCTGATGCTTAGGACACAAGATATTACCAAAAGTTTACTCATGGACTTACTTGCTTTATGTTAGTTGCATATTATGTTAATATAGTATTTAATAAAACTGAAAAAATAAAAACAATTTCGTTTTTTTATTATTGTATGTCTGTACTTTTTACATGCAAAAACTACTACTAATGTCATTCCCAGATTTGTATCACTACATGGTATAAAACAAAGTCGCTTTCATAAAAAATAATAACATACAGCAAATGTAGTTATTTTGCTTAATTTTGCTCTATATTGATAATGGCAACAAGTAGATGCTTGAATTATTCATGGAATATGTATTTATAGATTGACTTTAAAGATTTTAAAATTAAATAAATAAAGGGTTCTCCCATACAACAAACATGACTTTTTTGTAGGTTTTCATATAAAATGGTACAGAATCCTTCGTGCGTGAGTCCGACTCGCACTTGGTCAGTTTTTCTTATTGGATAAGGTGATTTGAAAGGTTTTTAAGTCCGTGCTAAGCCTGAGCAGGTTGCTAGTAGTAGGATAATATAGTTTTCATTCATCATTCATTTTTTACAGCTTTTAGAACCTAAGATTTTTACAGTAGTAAGTTACCCATGACTGAAGTCTCATCATAAGCTACTAAATATAATTTTCTGCTATGGTATAAACAGAAATAAGCAACATAGTTGCATGGACTTCAGTATAGTCTGGTTGTACAATAAGAATCAGAACACAATTAGTTCCAATTGTATTCTAGTTGCCAGTAGTGAACAATTGGCCAACCCATTTGCTCTCGTATGTTATATGTTTTTATAATATATTAATATGCAACAGCAACTTTACTATATCAGTACAAAAAAGTGACATAACAAGAAATAATTTGAATATAATAATGCCGTTTCATTTACATTATCAAATATTGAGTAATTAACATCTAATATTTACTAGCTTTTTCTGGCTAACATACTTTATAGATGTCTTTTCTTAATGTTATTTAAAGCAACCACATAAACATTAATATTACCGAGATTATTAGATCAAAATATCACGAGAATTTGTTTGCCTTCTAGACAATTAGAGATAATGTTACTTGAGTCTGTGGGCTTTGTAATTTTAGGAAGAATCAAAATGTCTTTATTTGTGATAATACACTGTCAAATTTGATATTCGGAGAAAGAATAACATGTGAGGTTGTCATGTTTGGGCAGAGACAAGTTCCCATTGAGTTAAATCAAGTAGACCATGCATAGAGACACTGTAGATGTACTCTGCATTCCAAAACGGATGTAGACTTGGTTAAAAGATAAATATTTGAAGGATATTGAGAAAAAACATGTCTGCAAAATAAAGTTATAAATATTCTTTATTGCTGGCCATATTAAAACACCATAACATATAAAAATGATAACGTCACAACCACAGATCATTAAAATATAAAATAGTTTCTAAAATACATTTAACTATGCCGTATTGAGCTGTAAGAACAACTCAATAAATGTAAAACGAGCGAACTCGGTGTTCCTGTCTCTACGTTGTGCGCGTGACAATAACGTGAAAATAACGGCATGCTTGCATTCTAAGCAGACCGCGTGACATGTCGTCTACTTGATATATGTAGTAGTCGGTACTACCGGTTGTAGAACATATACAAGTGAGTACCACAACCGGTTTTTGCGTACCTACGTCATCAAAATGTACATAATATGTCAGGGTTTTCACAATGTCTGCGAATGATCCGCCCCTACAGCTTTCAATATGAATGCGGAATACACAATTACACAATTTCTGTAATGTATCAGTCTCTCTCGAGAAAAATATCACTTTTCTGGTATGGGGACCCCGCTTAAATATTTTTTTAATTATTCATCTTTAAAGTTATTATATAAATACATATTCTGTGAATATGTCAAACGTAGGTCTGCTTGTTGCCGTTATCAATATCGAGCAAAATTTAGTAAAAAAATCACATTTGTTGTATTGGGAGCACCCCTTAAATGTTTCTTTAATTAAAATGTAATTATCTATTTTTCAAGTTACTATAGAAATACATATTCTGTAAATATTTTAAGCGTCTACTTGTTATCGTTATCGAGCAGCAACAGGCAAATAAATCACGTTTGTTGTATTGGAACCCCCTTTAATATTAAATTTATTTTTAGTATTTATTGTTATAGTGACAAAATAACTATTTCATCTGTGAAAATTTCAACTGTCTAACGTTCACAGTTCATGAGATACGGTCTGGTAACAGACAACGAAGTTTTAGTAAAAGAGTTCCCGTTTTATCCTTTGGGTACGGAACCCTAAAAACGAAAGAATATGTCACAGAATCAGAAGTATGTTTTAACCTCTTTTATGCTTACATGCTTTTCATTTAACACAGAAAAAACCTCGGTATATATTTATGAATATACCTAATGGGCTTAGTTGCACCAATTAACTCGCAATTGCAGCGTAAACCAGCGAAGTCATCGTGACTGCGATTATAAATTGATGATAAGAATAATGACAGCAACCATTGGTAAAACCACAGAATTAGTAATATGACTGATTAACCATACGCCTTCTATAATAATAACATAAATAGATTTGTATTTTTGTTTGTAAGGAATAAACTCAAAATCTGTGCCTAATTTTATCAAANNTTTGATAAAATTAGGCACAGATTTTTTTTATGACAGAGGGAGACGAACGAGCAGGCGGATCACGTAATGTTAAGTAATCACTGCCGCCCATAGACACCTGCACCGGGGGTCACAGGAGCGTTGCCGGCCATTAAGGGATTTACGAGTATACGCTCTTTTCTTGAAGGTTCCGATGTCGTATTGGTCCGGAAATACCGCTGCAGGCAGTTAAGATACAGACCTTTTGGAGTATATCATCTTGTTTGACATGATCGGTTTCATTTAATTAACGTAAGAGTTTAGTATTGTCATAGTATTGTATATCACTTTTGTGAAGTAATATAAAGGTTAAAAAATCTGTAAAACCACAGAAGCGAAGCCTTTGGTCAGAGCTTGTATACCGATATATAATATCACACTATATACACACACTATTACGTCTTTATATCTTACTGGGTAGACGTAGCTAAATCGTGAGACTCGCAGGTCACGCTTAGCTAAATGCTGAAATGGCGATTCAAGGGTTTTACTCTTTAACTACTAGACCAACATACAAATAAATCATCCATTATTACAATTAATGATCTTAACTAGTGTTTACACGGCTAACTCACGTTAATTTTAGTCGGCAACGCCGACGACCGTTTCGACCTATTCAGACGGCCATCTTCAAGGCGAGTACTAGGAACGTCGCGGCGCGGCTGTTCCTTGTGCGCTGAAGATGGCCTTCTGAATAGGTCAAAACGGTCGTCGGCGTTACCGACTAAAATTAACGTGAGTTAGCCGTGTAAACACTAGTTATGTCATCTCGCGTAACTTTCAATGATATAACTAATGATCATACTTAATTGTATATTCGTTTTAAAAACTGACTAAAATGTGACACAAACACAAGTAATACAAAACACAATCGCAAAAAAAAAAATTTAACTGCTTGGTGAATTTCTTTCTTCAAAATTGAATATTGAAAACGTTCTTTATGTTACTACGCAATACAAGTGAACACTCGCAAGTCCAAAGTCCAAATGGAATGAAGTAATAACTGCGGTTGCTGAATCATTTTCTATCTGTGCGAGTTGGACTTTGGACCTGTATATATTTTTTAACAAATTCTGTTACGTGGGCAATGATGATCGGTTTAGTCAACGTCTATTTTGCAAAATATTGTTTTTTATATGAATGATATTGAATATTCCTTGGCACTAAATTAGAATATATTGTTAATTATATCTGTTACCGTGGTCACAAAAAGTCGTATGCTGTTGTCAATATGCAATATCTTTGGTCCTAAACAAATTAGCTACCTAATCAGTTTTCGGTTTTTAGAAGTATTTTGTAGTGGTATGGAGCCACTCCTAGTAGTGGTATGGAGCCATTACTTGTAGTGGTGTGGAGCCAGCTACAGGCTTCTTTTTAGCCTGTAGCACGAGTAGCCGGCTCGTCCGGGGAAGTACCACACTCCCACAGAAGACCGACGCCTGAATGGCGGTTATCAGCCGTCATGCTCCGTCCGGTGAGTGGGAGAGCCGGGAGCCCAACTTCTCCGCACTCCCCAAATGGGGAGGATTTTTACAGGCCGGCAATGCTTCTGTAACCCCGCGGGTGTTGCAGTTGTCTATGGGCGGTGGTGTTCATATAACATCTCGTGACCCGCCTGCTCGTTTGCCTTCCTCTAACATAAAAAAAAAGATCAAAGGTCTCAAGTTTGATTCTACCTCTCGAGTTCGTAGAACAATCTCGCTCATTTATGATGGTTATAGACCACCAGCTTCCATTAAAAATATATCACTTGTAAGTTTGCATACTGGTCACCTTCATGTTTATCAGTGTATAATACGGTCACTTGCCACTAGATATCAGTAATCAAGTAGCCTTCAGGTGATTAGAGAAAAATTCGATACCTTAATTAGACTCACATAAGCATAAGAAACATACTATTTATTATAGTTAATTTACCTATATAGTGGTCGTCTGTACAATCAGTGGTTGTAATTGTAACTATTATACGATCTGAGATTCAGGTCAAAGTCCACTATGATTGGCCACTATTATCAGTGAACAGATGGGACTTCGGACGTGTACTTACATCTCTTGTCTCGCGACCTACAAGTTACTTTTACCCTGAGGCATTTCGGCTGAAGTATACACCCTAACTTTTGTCATTTTTATTCAGCCTTTTCTATTGGTTAAACTACTATAAAATTATATTGTATTAGTTAAATAAACATGCATAAGGGCAAATAACAAAAAATAAATTTGGTGTAACTGGAATGCTAACTCATCGAACTGTTATATATGTAGATGATTTCTTAGAACTGTATAAGAACTTGCTATTAATATTATTTCCAATATTTGTAAGTCCTAAAGTTGATTGTCCCGTTCGTTTTCCTTAAATTATAAACTTTACGAGAAAAGATTAAAGGATATTATTGTTGTACTCAAACTCCGTCCAAAGTCCATTTTGTTGCGTCATACATAACCGGGTAAGGCGATAGTTGTTCGTATTTACGTAACGACTATATTTTGTAACCGCAAAATTTAATTAAATGCCCGTGTGTCGTACGCCAAACTCACATGACGTCACCGCAATTTTTTTGTCCACTCATTATAATATATGGCAATTTTGAACAGATTTTGAACAACTGATCTCAATGTTTAATAACTTCTTTGAAGTTGGCATATTTGGAAAAAAAAATTAAAAAAGCATCTTCAACACGATTTGCTAATATTGAGAAGCTGGCTTCGCTCACGTTGAATTTGGTCTGTAGCCTATACGTT
>JADGIL010042430.1:0-20664 GCA_020352625.1 Cactoblastis cactorum
TATGTGACCGAAGAAATGGAGAATCCGTTGAAGGCATATCGTAGACAGGCGAGTGTGTATGCCAAGTTCTTGTAATACAGATACATTTGTGCGGCGTGCTGTCCAGGGAATTTTCAACATTCTACGCCAGCACCACATTTCGAATGCATCTATTTTAGTTTGGATATCCAAATACATATTTGTTATTTCGACCTAAAATAAAATAATATTTAATTCGACCAGTTGTCATCTTCCCTATTTCCGGACTCACATCGGTCATGTACAGTGACGTTTCTGGTGGTGCAAGCATCGTTGCTGTGCACCTCGCACACGTACGTGCCGAAGTCCTGTCGGGAGACGCGCTTCACTGTCAGGTACACTCCGCGGATGTCCATCACATCGTCTCTGAAATCAGACAATTGTTATGTTATTACTACGTATATTCTACATTAGCCGACCAATGGCCACTTCGTTGGGCGTAAAAATATAGACTACAGAACTCCTGAATAGTGTAGCTTTCTGATTGTGTAAGAATTTTCATGATCGGTTCAGTATTTCCAAAGTTTAGCCCTTACAAACAACAAAGTTACAAAGTTTACCTCTATATAATATTATATTAATACATATAGTATAGATTATCAACAAGCGTAAAATGAATGTTATATTTTGATATTAATTCTCAAGTGCAAACTCTTTTCTCGCAGATTGTAAAAAATTAGCGGCATTATTGTATGACCATAGGGCTTGAGTATCACTTTCCACTCGTACACAGCACATATTAAGTGTTAGGTGAATTATTTATCCTGAATGTTTAAAAAAAATACATTTTGCAATTAAGAATAATTTTAAAAATTCGTTAATTAATTTGACTGCTCATGATCAAAATACATACCTAGTACCTATACCTACACTATTACCATGAGTCACAATTCAAGTCACAGCAGGGGGCCGCTAAAACGTACCCCTCCTAGCGTAATAACTATAAACACTACGCCATTTCGCTTCCGAGAAACCTGAGCACTGGTTTATTGTTTACCTGTATCGCGAAGTTTCCTCATTGTAACGAATTGGGTTGGCTTCCACGTGGAAATGTCGAAAGTTTACATTGAATATGGAAATATGTATGTATGTATTTCCATTTCCAATAAAAACTTTCGATTATTACTTTCGATATCGTTTCTTATATTTACTATTTATATGTAAATTTTAGTTTTAATGTGTAAAATGTAACTATTGATATCAGATAAGCTTTAAATAATTACTTAATTGTTATATACATATTAATTTAAATTGAAATAGTATTTATTTGATAGATTTCAAAACATTTCTTAAATATTTAACCCACTGTTTTATCTATAGTTATATTTGTAGTTTTAATACTATAAGGGTAGTTGAAATTGTTGCGAGTTGTGACCACTGCATATAGACTTACGACTTAGGTGTTAGATGGTGGTTACTCACCGGTGAGTCTTGACTTCAGTGTGCGAGGGCAGCAGGTCCCCCTCTGTGCCGTTGGGCAGCAGCCGCCGCCACCGCAAGTCGCTACGTGCATCTGCTAGGTATGCCTTTCCTATAAAACAATATCGATATTAGGGAAAATAATATATGCATAAACTGTGTCTTCATTTTTATGTTTTTTCACAAGTTCAATCAAATTCAATCAAAAAAAGTTTAATCAAAGATTACAATCTTCCTTCCAAACTTCCCTCCTAAAATATGCATGAAAATTAACTTAGGTACGCAAGTTATTTATAATGATGGTGACAATTTAAAATCTTACAATATGTAAAAATCGCATTCAATTTTAAAGTTTATTTAAGTAGAAATAAAATAAGATAAGCAAACACAGATACAGTATCCCTTACGTGATAAACAAAACCTAAGTCGTGAGACTTGCAAAAAACTGTTGGAATGGAAACTCTACTTGATAGATGCAAGCCCATCGCCTGCGTGAAAAATCTCCTCTTTGAAGCCTAATCCTTTGTTTCACTTTTATAATGAGCGAAATAAAATGTAGCTGGCACAGTCAAATATAAAGGAAGACCAAATTGATTTTACTGTGCTTTATGCAAGATAGAAAAACGTTTAAACCTTAGCAACAGGAAAAATATATTAAAATGTTAGATATTGATAACAAAAATTCGGTAAACAAAATTAAGACGAAATATGATAGCGTTCTTGCAAGCGTATACTAATTAAACGGACTGGCCGTCTAATTAGTTTACTGTACAATTGTCATAAAATAAATATTTGTAAGCAATTTAATAATGGGTTGTTTTTAATTGAGCGACACCACAGCGACATAGTAACTTTTTTTTTTTATGTCATAGGAAGGCAAACGAGCAGGCGGGTCACGAGATGTTAAGTGATCACCGCCGCCCATAGACAACTGCAACACCCGTGGGGTTACAGAAGCGTTGCCGCCCTCCCCATTTGGGGANNGGCTCCATACCACTATGAAATGAACTTAATAAACTTAACCTAGCGACTAAATATTTGTGGAAGGACGGTCGTTAGCTACGGCAGTACGATAGTTCATGTTACAAATTAAACTAATACTGGCACCAATGCGACACACATCTACTACAGATAGAATTTTCCCAAGTTATGTTTATAGAACTAAAAGTATATCAAAGGGAAACTTGTTAATGTAGTAATTATATCGAATAGTTGTTTCAGTCATTACATGCATGTAGTATACGAACACACAACCGCCTTCTTTTTGTTTATTTATAATACCCCCAAATATTAAAAAATGGCGACTGACTACTTTATATTACTTATAGATATTATTTCTGGCTGACGCTTACCGACGAGAGCTTCGCAGAACAATCTCAACTCCTCGCCCTCATCCAACCATTGGTCAGGAGATATGAACATCGTTCGTGGTGTATCGTCTGGTTTGTCTGTAACAAAATACAATATTTATACGTAAAATTAAATAATGAACATGTTTTGACAAAATAGGATTTGATACTCAAGTAGTTCAGATAATAAAGAAAAATACCATGGATATGAAATTCTAAGAAATCCCTTCTTGAGCCAAGTTATCTATACATAAACATATTATATAATAAAACTGTAGCTGAATTTTATCTGTACATAGCTTTGTACATAGAAATTTTAAAGATAAAATAAAATAAGGGGTCCAATGGAAAGAAAAAACAATATTTTGTTTTGTTTGCCTATATTACGCACGCATTATGATGCGCATTTGAATTTCTTACATAAGCGAGCCGCTGGTAAAACAACTTCTACCACATGCACTCATTAAATAGACAATTTAGAACAGAAAACATAGTTAAACCGCTACTAATAGATAAATAGCAAAAAAAAAGTAACAATGTTATCTGTGACAAATATTTTGACGTCAGTATGAATTGTGTATCATTGCATTACTTGGTAAAGATAATATTATCTCATATGATTTCTCCGGCTTTCTATAATGTATTCAGAGAATTTACTAATGCACAGTAAAGGTGTACAAAATATAGTATTAAAACTTATATTTACTTGCTATGTTTGTACATTTCTTCAAATCTTGCAAATTTATTAAGAACAACTTTCCCTTATCAGATTATATATTTTTATGGGAATTATAACATAATGTTGCACCAGGGATTGACTCGGAACCACTTGTTGGATTGTCAACATTAAAACGTTTTTAGTATTAAAAGCACACAATTTTTACTAGGGTAACATTGTTGTAAAAATACGTTTGCATTACGCGTGGATTTATATAATACACACACATACACATCTTTTTATACCACTCTAAAGCATGACAACTTTTAACTTGGTAACCTTAAAGTACTTAAACCTAAAAGTATGTATTTTGCCAAAATGTATATTATTTATAATATATGCAATACTTATAGTATGAGGCAGCACATCTAGCGCTACGCTGTGTTGGAATACGTACTCAAAACGCTTAAAGGCCTGATATAATGAAGAGGAAGTACTCACCCAAGATCTGAAGCCGTACGGTATGGGTCTCACTGTGAGTCTCGTTGCTGAGTCTGCAGGTGTACTCCCCGGAGTCGGCGCGCGAGGCACGCCTAGTGTACAGAGTCTGGTTGGCTGCTTCAGGGAACAGGATAAAGTTGGACACCCCCGCAGACCACGGGTACGCCACACCATCTTTGAACCTGAAAATTATTGATTGTGTTAATTATATGTCTACGTGTGTATCTCCACGAATGGCATAATGTTGAATTTTCTGCGAGGTTTTGCACTAACACTCACACAATGAAATATTAAGCAGTAATAGAGGTAAACTGTTCATTTTTTTAAGTATGATTGCTCGACCAAATTATATGGGCTTATGAAGTAACTATGTTCAAAATATATTAAAGTGCTGGAAAGATAAAAGGGATAGGAGTGGGCGATATATAATATCGTAAATCGTTGTCATAACGTTACAGCCGAACCAAAACGATAAAGTTATGGTTATAACCATCTATTTTTCATAACGCAATATCGCCACCGCAAAATCACAGAGGTCGTTGCAGTGCAATGCAACGTGATATCAACGTTATGCATAAACCATAATATGATCAATGGTTTTAGATATTAAAAGAAAGCTGTAAATATATAAATTATGTAAAAATACTAAGATTATAACAGGTAAATAAAATAAATATTAAATATATATAACATGGGATTTTTAATACGACTGCATAAATAAGTTCGTATACACTTTTAGGTACATATGTATAAAAAATATATGAACGAAAGTTCATTTTATTGCAGTCAGTTTAAAATGCAAAACGTAAAATAATAAATCAATCAAAATATAAATTCATTGTGTGAACCGAAACAGTTTCAAAATATATTTGGCCGCTGTCGTTGTAGAATAGATCGTTTAAAAGTATATGTTTTGTACAACGTTATGCAGGCAACGTTTTGTTTTGTTATCTATAAAAAACATAGCGACACATAGCTAAACATCTGCATGGGAGATATCTAGATTTTCACATCGACATTAAAAACATACGTTATATCTAGCCTAGGCCCGTAAACGCATCGCAATTGCTCAACACATGTAACATACCGGTTATTGGCAATATCTTTGTATAAAACTGTTTGTATAAAACTATCTTTGTAGGATTTTACTACATTATTTAGTGTATTATAACAAAAAAAAACTAGATTCACAGTTCCCAACAAATCAAGCAGAATATCGCCCTCACTTCAATGAGGATGACACCTATGATTATTTCGACAAAATTCCATTTCCAGAATCGTGTATTAGAAATAATACTTAATGTGTGCAAGTTAAGTATAATTATATAAGTTAAGAATAATAATAGTCAAACTAACGAGACTAGTTGCGAAGACTGCTCATTTATAAGAAATGATCAGTGTTTTGCTGAGGACACCTTTAGCGGGATCTATGTATGTCTATTTTATCGTATGTCGATGATCATAATTTTATTTAACGCACATAAAATATATGGCTTTGTAAAGAATCACATAATCAAATACAAATATTTAAATAATATATTAACGAGCACCACTTAAGATAACCCCATTTTTCTAATGATATATTGAAACATTCAAACTCTTAATTTAAACATTTCTATAGCTACCTAACAAGCCTTTTTGACAAGCACCAACCACAAAATTTCCATCACAATAATCGTTACTTGGTTTAAACAATTACGACTTAAACATTGGATCAATACAGTTCATAGGAATAGATTATGTAGCCTGTAATAATACGAGTGACTACTACGACTGATTTCAGCGATAGTGATATTTAAAGCTATTAACAAAGCCCCACAAGTTGAGTCATGGATACATCATAATAAAAAGAATGAAGGCAAATGTGTGTGACCTTCAAATCAATTCCCCGATGTGATTCGCGTACCCAGAAGTGCATGATATTCTAAGAGGAAACAATTTGCAGGAACAACTAATGGACCTCCATTTCTCCGGGACCTTAACTATACCTACATAACTAATAAAATTGACAAAAAGTTATTATTTTATTGACCTATTCTCATTCAACCTCATGAATTATATAATAATTTATTCCTCATACAGAAAATACCACCTGCCCTGTTTCTTTTTATTCAATTTGTTATTTATTTTGATACTTTTTGTAATTTTCAACTCGAAACGACGCAGATGTTACACATCAAAGTCGCACGCGCGGTTTGTCATCATTCGATATTTTTTACACAGTTAATCAACAGAATATTTTAAAAAGGTTAAATTATATTTAAAGGGGAAACCCTAAGATAATTTCTTTTTGCGTCTAAGATGATCTAAAACTGACTGAGGTTAAAAATCAACGTGTTCTAAATTTAAACGGATAATGGTTGATATTCATGATGAGACTATTGCACATTTCAAAATGTTTGTGAACGTTCCAGGCAGGCTAAACACGCTGGTAACCCTATTTCTCAGAGTAAAGGCGGGCGGTCGGTGGCGTAATCGACAATGCAGCTGCTGGCGACACCGCGCTTCCAAGAACACTGGATTATCCCACCGCCACGAGTAAATCATGTCTCAATTGCAGTTTGCCAACCGTTTTATGTTATGTCGCGCTCCCTGGACATGCTCCATCCCGAATCAGTATGAGCTAGACTCCTCTAATGCTAAGCGAAAATGTATTTTGATTACCCATAGAATTTCATCTTTCAACGATCATGCTTGAATAACAAAATTCTATTAGTTAATGATAATGATGACATATCTCCCCGTTCATCTTTGGTGGAATAGGGCCCTAAATCTTCGATTCGGCTTAACAGCACCAGCTGCGGACTGTTCAGCGAACCGAGTTTGCGCAAACAAAACGTCGCGATCCAAACGATTCCAGCGAACAGTAAAAATTTGCTGGAGCCGTTTTTGGATCGTTTGAAAGGAAAACAAACATTAGTGCGATGTTTCATCACAAGGCCGAGCGGATTGTTTCTCGGAATTGCTGGTGAGAAATCTTGCAAAACTATTGGCTGTATGTACTTGCTGGGCGGTGCGTGCTCTGTACGAGATGGGAGGTACTTGAGAGGCTGACGTCTCACATTTCACATACCGGTCGGCGCGGTGGTGGTAGGAGGTACATAATAGCTATTTAATAAAAACACTGGCAAGAAGGGAAAGCTTAAGTGCTGATAAATTAAGTAGTATTCATCATAAATTCTTTAAAAATTCGTCATGTACATCGAATTCAAAACTTTCCCAGTGAATCCAGTAGGCCAAGGACATATTTTCTGATTATATGGAACGCAAACAGAAATAAATAATTTTATTATAAGGAAAAAGACGACATTTTTTGTATAAAAGTAGCAACATGAAAGTTGTGTTCATTTGGTGAAATATTTATAATTTATATTCATGGAATGGCTCACACAGAGATTCGCATATTGTAGTGTTATTTCTAAATATTTAGTTATCAAAATAAGTACTTTTTAAACTATACATTGCATAATTTACTATAACACGTCATGTTGTTATACTACATTATGCTGAATTTCGCAAAATACTGATATGTTATTAAATATTTTGATTACAGTTTATATTTTCATTGCAGTTTTTTGTCAGAGACGCAGAATTCTAAGTATTATAAATGTGTTATCAGCCAACAAATCTTAGCTTCTGTCACGTTTATGATTAAAACTTAAGGAGATTATCTCCTTGTCAAATACATTTGTATCGGGGATAAAAACCCGATGAGGTCATATGGCGGCCGCGCGGCTTGCACCCTGCGCCCGCGCAGCGGAACACCAAACAATCCGAACCGGTCTTTGACCGCGTGTCTGCGGTTCGGCTGCACTCCCGCACATCCAAATCATTCGCGATCAAATCAAGCCTTAAGAACGAAAGATATTTCATCACAAATGTGTGATCCGTCCATTACGATTACATACATATATTCCTAACTTGATTTTAGATTTAACGTCCACCGATTTAGGAGTTTCATATTTATAAATATATACAGTGAATAGAAAGTTAATTGGCAAGGTTATATGTGGACATTTTCTTAAATACAACTAGCTAACTAATAATGATGTTTTCAAATATGTATAAATTTTCACCATTCCCATCACAAGGAAAATTGTATGTTAATTACTTAGATACTAATGGATGATAAAACATGTCTCCTTTTCTACGAATAACAAAGTGGAAGTCAACCGTGAAACAATGGGTCGATAGCGTTCACAGTTCAATGTGGTCTTGACAGGAATAACAGGCTCGTGTATTTTTTTTTATTAGGCAATTTGTTGTGGTTTTGATATGGTCCAAATATTCGCCGCGGGGACAACGGGAACAAACGCCATCATAAAACGTTTTTTGTATGCATCGGTGGCTACAACGAGTGCGCAAGACCATCCCCCGTTTACTACATAATGAAGGTTGGCTTTCTTTGTTCAGTTCTGTATCACGAATCAGCACTTATGCTGTCAATTTTGACGTACGCTCTCGACAAAATACCAACGATCAACATAACAATGTTTAAAACGCTATTTCGCAGTAGTAGGAATCAGGATTCGGTAAAATGATTCGTTCTTCGTTGATCGACAATGAAGGACACGGAACAGTTTTCTATATTCTTGGTCAAATATCTATACAGTTACCTATAAATAAATAAACAGTTCTGTATAACAATTTTTATTTTAAAGGAGACAGCGAATCCTATTTGGAAAATCCCGGTGAGCGAGGTCACGATAATGATGTCACCATATTTTAATTAAACCCGCTCACTGTAGAAACAAGCGCTATTGTAATTTTACGTGGCAAGTCCGGGTTTTTTGAGCAGGTTACGTCAATTACAGTCGACTCGGACAATCCGATTAATTTGATTTGAAATAAAGGAGGGCGATGCATTTAGTATTTTGCCTGGAGAGTTTTTATATTTAGGATTCAGATGACGCTGCTTAGATAAAATTCGTTCGATTAAAGTTGCAAGTCGTTCTTGCATCAGGTTTCACAAAGGAGAAGTTGCAGATTTAGAACAAAGAAAGGCGATTAATGGCGAAAACGATTAAATAGTTCTTCGAAATTGTAATTAGGGCTAGCAGAAGGCGGCTGGCGGCTGCCGGCCAAATTGTCGCCGGAGGAGCGTCGCCCGGGCCGGAGCGGCCACCCTCGGCTGCGGCCGCTCTGATAGTTTCACAGAAACTCCCGCAATTACACTCGTGTCGGACAGTTGTCGCACACTCGCCCGCCGTAATGACGTCCTCCCTAACATTACTCAGTAATCACACGTCCGCCAGTCACGCACCGATGACAATAATAACCGCACGATACTTGTGGGAATTGGAAAACTAAATTCTGTATTGCTTTTCAATGTAGTAAAATTTACAAAGAATACATGAACGTGCAATTAAATATAAAAAGAAACACTTTTATTTAATCACTAGTTATTTGTACTGTTTACCGAGAAGTGTTTAATAGCTGAAATGTATGGTATACAAAATGTATGTAACTATGCGATTAATGATGGTTAGACTAGATTGGTTATTATTTCAAAATTACCAAGAAAACGATTGTGTATTCAATTTCGCTTAGTTGAAATTGCATAAATAAAGATTTAGGTCTGATAAATTAAGGTATGTATGAAGCAAACTTCACTCGAAGTTTTACATATCTATAAAATAAGTTCACGTAACAATGCAAATAACTGGAAAGTACGTCTGATAAGTTGTAAAAATTAACATATGACAGGGAACGAGCCGACCGTAAATATTGCCGCTCACGCATGCAAATGCGCAATAAATTGGTGATTTATCTCTATTTCTGCTGAAATTTACAATCAAACCCTGACAACACCGTTAAAACGCCACTTCTTAAAAACATAACATGACACGCGAATAAACGTTACAAGAATAATTACCTATATACATACATGTAATCTACGTAGTTGCATGTAATAATAGAGAAACTTCAATAATTACGCCGGGGGCAAGCGGGACGTAGCGGCTGCAGACAGTTATTGCGGTTGAGGATGGGGATGCGCTGGGCATAGTTGAAATGTTCAATGGAGAACATACAAAAACCGCAACTACCGGGTGACTGCAAAAAGCCGCTTTGAACGGGAGAACGAGTGCGATCCAGGTGCGGAGCGGGCGCCGGGTACAGGACATGTTTTATAGCGATTGTGGTGACCGCGACATCTTTACTTTGTGCTATGTTTCCGGTCATACTTATTGATATTTAATACGATTTAGATACTTCTGTTATTCACTGACATAAAATTGCGGTAAACATACGTTTCAAAGTAACGATAAAAAAAATGTACTTACAACGGTTCACTGGTCCGCAGAAGCCATTAGCACAATATAAAAAAACTTCTCCCCGCGGCTACGCGGACACTTTTTTCCCGACTTAATTGACATGTATCGTTATATTACGACCAAAATTACATAACGTATTTAGGTAACGATTTTACCAAGCCTTGTATCCTATATGTTATTCTGATGTCTAACCTATATTCTGTAAGTTTCACCCAAATCCGTCCAATAGTATTTTCGTGAAAGAAAAACAAACATACATACATCTTTACAAAATATCGCATTTATAATATTAAAAAAATATATAATAAGAAAAACATATATAGGGGCTCTTTATAGGGCCTACCCTAGGGTTATAAAGAGCCCCTATATATGTTTTTCTTAAATATCTCCCATGTACACGCATAGCTCAGTTACAATTTTATTATATGTATAGATTAGTAAAAAACATTTACTGTTATACTTTTTATCTCGTAATTCCCACGGTAACGGGTAAACACGTGGCATGATCGCTTGTAAGATATAAAAGCTTTTCGATTTTTAATAATGCAAAATAATCGTAGTAGTATATTACTTTTACTGTTTTATGAATAATAAGAAGGAAAATTAAATAGACTTCGATTATAGATAAAATCGATTAAACAATTCTTCCACCATCACCACCAGCTACTGAATAGTCCTATTCCGAAATTATTACGGAAACTGGATGATCAAGGTTGAAATTTCGAGAAAGTCGTTAGTTATGCAACGTTATACGTCAGCAATGGTATAATAGAGCGCAATAAATTTCGCAAATATGTGGTCTGCATAATGTATGTTGGTAAAAACTAAGGAGGAAGGGAACAGTTTGTATTTGCGTTGGCGGTGTTCAGGGAATGTAGTCGCGGTGTGCAGCTCCCGGAAAGCCGAGCGAGGCTCGGTATGGGCAAGGAATGCCGAGCACCGCTCCGCCGCCTGGGAACACGCTGGCCCGGCCAGCTCTACAACCTGATTTAGATACCAGATCGTTCTTTCGATCGATCTTTTCTGTGGAAAGTTGCAGGTCACCAAGCGTCCCGATAGACCAATACATTATTTAAGATTTTAACTGACCAACATGATGTTTTCCGACTGTTAGATCAGGTATTTGATCCAATTTTAGTTGCATTTATTTTATTTTATATTTTTGGTTCAGTTTAAACTAATTAGTTAAAATTCTAAATCCTATCTTTATCGATAGACTTACAATTAAATATTTATTTTTATTAAAACTTTTAAGAATCTAATCTGATTCATAATATAGTCTTACTTTTTCTTACCAAGACAACAATTTTTACAAATGATATAACGTTCTAAATTCGTGCCGTTCTAAAAAAGAGCCAGTGGCCAAACTTACCTGTCCTTCCCATTTGGAGAGGACAGGGCTTTTTAAAGGCTGGCAACGCTTCTGTGACCTCGCGGGTGTTGCAGGTGTCTATGGGCGGCGGTGATCACTTAATATCACCTAACCCGCCTGCTCGTTTGCCTCCCTCTTACATAAAAATAGAACAAAAAATGTATAGTAAAATCGTATTGAAGATTAGTGTTATCAATTGCAGTATAAAAGATCAGTCTATAAAATGAAAATAAACCATATGTTTAACATAAAACTGTTTAACATATTAAAAATTAACCTAATAACAAACATATTAAAGTACAAAAATTCAGACTTTAAGACTTTATTCAGAATTCAGACAAATAAGTAACATAATTATGTATATGAAAATCAAAGAATAGTCCAAGCGAAATACCTTTCAGAACGTCTCATACCAATTACATTACTGATAACTGATGATAAATGACGACTGACGATTGGTAGGCAATGTACAATTTGTGATTTTTTTTTTATCGCACATCTATCACGGTACCTATTGACAAATAGTTAATTTTTCGGCGGAAGTGGTTGCTACTGTACCAGCCACCTGTATTGAATCATGAATAGTGTTTTGTATTTAAATTCAAAACGATTGTCTGTCAGCCGGAAACAGGAACCTTACCGATATAGCTCAGTACCTAGTACAGTAACTAGGGTCTCATATATAGGAGAATTTTACCGGAAGCTTTTCCAACAAATCATGGCTTGTTAATCGAAGTGTTAGATAGTAGGTAGGATAGGTTGATAAACTATCACGTCTTTATCCGGTACGGGTTAGACAAAGCAAAGAGTCATGAGTCTCGAAAGCCACTATTAGCTGAATGGTGACTCCAATAAGGTGGAATGGAAATTCAAATAAAGTGACAGGTTGAAAGCCTATAAAAATTGATTGACTTTTACAACCTGCGTCTAGTACAATCTACGTTTTTCTTTTGCACCCAAGTCACCATGGAAGAACATGTTCACTACAAGTTCTTATTACAACCCCGTATTTATCTTACCATGATTGTATGAATGTTTGTTTAGGTCAAATCTTGAATGAGAACCAGTTCGACATGACATGATACGCTGGTGGTGCACCAAAGGTCGACTGCCATCAATACTTAACAACACGAACATTTCATGTTTACTCATGCAATGCATAATATTCTTCAGATGAACATAACAAGTTGTCATATACTGTTTTTTTTTTTTTTTAACTTTCATTTACTTTGTTGGTATTATTTATTCAATGTCAGGCCAAATATTAAGTGTAAGTGTCGAGATATAAAACCTAGACATATGGAGGTTTGTACTGTCTAGCAGAGATAACAATTAGACGCTAAGTAATACTCATATACACCTACATAAACAAGCCCACCCACGATGTCTGCTTTTATCTACCTTAGTTACGAAGTGGAGCCTATCTTCAAGTACTCATAATGTGTGGAAGATATTTTTTCAAAGACGAATAGAAGGTGCTGACCTCTGCCCTTTTCGATGTGGAAGAAAAAATACCCAGGAAAAAATCCTCAATAGAATTAGGAAGAGGCTCTTAAATTGTTTTCTGATTAGTATATTTCTAAGTTCATAAGGATTCAACAAGAAAAGAGTCCATGGTAGGTTGCAGATTCCTATCAGCTTACGAAATGGAATTCCTGCTAATATTTTCCCGACCAGTTCATCAACATCGATATTCTAAGTACGTGCCGCGCCCGCAAAGATCGATGATACCACACCAAACAATGGCCATTTAACATTCGGTAGCCGGTGCGATTCTTGGCAATCCGTGAAACTGCAAGTGCACAAGAATTTATTATTGCTTCGTGTCACGCGATGAATACCAACCAGACTATGGCTAGTGCACTGACGCACAGAAGAATCGCCATGAATGTTTTATTTTAATTTTTAATCAATGCATTTTGGGCATGTGAATTTCTTTTGGCCTATTACATAGTATGACTGTCAAGAAATCAGACATCCAAATTACCAAGAATTAGATAAAACGGGTTTAAGTTAAATAGTTAGGTTAATTTAAATACTTTTCCGTAAAATATTCTTCAGTATCATGAATTCGGTAAACTATATGAAGATATTAAGAAGACGTTTTTAATAAATATTTGATTGTGATGTGATTTTGTTGCCAGAAAATATTTAAAACTCCTTGTAAACTTGTTTCGAATAAATATAATTATATTCTATCTATACAATTTTATTTCCCTATGCTAAATATTTTGCAGGGATGCGTGCTCGGCGTCCACTCGATTGTGCGAAATATAAAATATTGGATTCCGTGAATCGGCCGGAAATGACTGTTTCATTATGCACAGTCGCGGCCGGTGCGTGAACTGATCGATTCGGATGGCATGAACTCTTCCTCTAACTCCGATGATGAGCACACATTTCTATGCAATTTTGTATCAATTAAAAAAAACGTTGAATATGCCATTTCTATTTGCTATTTCTCTTCCTGTGTGAAAAATGTAAAAGTAAATCAAGGTAATGTACTTAAAAATCTCCTCCTCTATATACTATACTCTATAAACTCAATAAGAGATACAGACGTGGATAGATCTAAACACAGACAGAAAAACTGACATGAACTGAAAGGATGTTGATTTTACTGCCGTCTTCTTTTTGTTCCTGTAACTTAAAATCTAGTCTAGGTATAGTCGTAATCGTAGTGGTAAGAGCCTGCTGCATGCTGCTCATAATAAAAGGTATATCAAATAGCGAATTCGAAGCGGTTGCCAAATGTAGACTTTCACAGGAAATATCAATGATTCAATAATATCAGCAACAAAAACATTTTTGCATTCGTATTCTATATTAATTCCGTAAAGTACATATTATTCTCCGTATAGTGATAAAACAAAATACAATATTCCTAGAAACTAGACAAATAGCGCACTTTTAAATATTCTTGTATATTTTCAATGCATAAAGCGACCGTAGCGAATAGCTAGCTGTTACGAATAGCATTGCCAGGCGTCCGGATAAAGCCGGACATAGGGTAAAATTTTTGATTGCGTGTCCGGCCAAAAAAACGGTGTCCTGCTTTTGTTAGGCTTTTTACATTTTTTTAAACGAGCGATAATAATAAAAAAAGCTTGATTTTACATACAATTGTTTTGTCGTACCTTTTAATACTGAGACACAAAATCCTCAATAATGTAGGGTATCTGGCCAAACTGGCTGTTTTGACGATCTGGCGACCCTAGTTGCGAATAATCCCCATAGAAACGTTCTAAATAAGTTCTGAATAAAATATTTTCTGTTTTTGCATACAAAGAAAATATTGTTTATTATTATTCAATTTAATATAAATCAATATTTCTTTAAAAAAGAACATATATAATAACAATAAATGCTTTACTTTCTGTTTGCGAAAAAATATACATACAAATGCGTTTTCTTTTCTACAATTAATACTTATTAATATCATTGAGTTAAAAGTTCCGGATATTTTATATTGGTTTGACTGTAAGTTTCTTTTATTCTTCCAAAACATATGTTCAATGGTCGTAAAATTAAATATATTTGTTTGATGGTTATTTCACGAAACATAAGTACAAGCATTTCATTATAAAGTAATTCGATCTAAGTTAAGACATGTTGCCGTCACATGAGTTGGCCACCGGTGTGGACAGGGCACAGCCACAGCATAACAATTACTAACTCAAGATGCGTGCGATAGCGATTCCTGCTATTATTTTATATTCGATTCAGCTACTTATCGATACCAATAAAGACATATATTGAACTATGGGGTGACTGACTGTCACGACTGGAAATTTAATATTTTGAATGCAGATAAGTTAATTGTTAATCGTAGGTGAGATACAAATCGTAGGAATAAATAAAGCAAAAAGCAAGATAAAGTTTGTACGAAATGCCATAGTCAAGAGCCGCGAGCTGAGCGTTAGTACATTTAATTCTAGCAAAATTGAAAAACCCGCACCACGGGGTCAAACAATTGTTTATATTCAAAGTATTTCTCTATCCAAAGCCTTCTTTGAAAGTTAAGCTATATAATTTAATACAATAGTTACTTGATGCGTCGGCATACAAGATGTCATGTAAGCATGTGCGTGATCGCATGCATCCTGCATCCACCGGGGGCACAAGCACTGGCGCGGGGCTCGCAGATCTCTGCACGCAACGTCTTCTGGCTAATCGGTCGGCTATCGGCCGACTCACTCGTGCAATTAGGTTTCTCAGTAGCAAATGGTACCTACTAATCTTATATATGCGTTATTCCCGGCGGGAACGTTGTTTGTCGGCGTTTCTGAACATCCACTTCAAAGAATTACTTGTTCTCTGGGCTTGACACATCAAAGTTAACTACAAAGCTATTCTATAATAATTTTGAAATTTGACTACGAGTTACTATTTATTCTTAAATCAAAAATGTAGCTAATACATACATTACATTTATGAGTATTTATTTACAAGAAACACGAAAAAAATCAATTTTGCACAGATACTTAACAACGAGTGAAAGAGACTATGTAGGTAGACACCATGAGCACATGAGAAATTGTGTAATGTAACAGAGCGACTGACTTCAATGGAATGTGCAATTACTAATGGTAATATCTATCTTTTTCTCCCAGACAAGACCTCTGTGTAAATCGGATTACTGACAAGTTTCCGCATTTCATACCGAGAAACATCGGTTTCCAATGATCTCACGCATTCAGATGAAATATTATTTCTGCAGTTTATAGGTACAGTTATTGTGCAATAAATGGACAATAAGGAAAATGTGAATTAGTCGCTATTTAGTCAAAAATTGAAATACGAAACGTAGTTATCATTGAACTAACGGCCTTTGTTCCGAAATTACCTATTTTTTATGATGTTTAATGAACCCATGGACATAAAAAGAAATAAATGAACCAATGCGTTTTCCAATAAACAATCGATGCGTAATGAGTTTAATATCCTTTAAGCTTGTATGTGTGGTGTTCATAGTTTTTGCATGTGATAGAAAATAATTAGGATACAGAAATACATACATATGTACACATATTATATAGGTTTCGAATAGTGAAACCAGGCCAAGAAATATAGGTCAGATGGACCTTAATTTTAGGATTTCATGGTATCTTTGTCCATGGGTATTTATAACAGTTGAAAATAATTAAATTTCATAGAGTGAAAGTAAAAATTATTATTTTTGGTAGAATTTTCTATACATTTAAAAGCAAACAACTTTATATCTTTGTCTTATTATGTATAACGACAGGTGTTTTAGATAGAGACAAAATGTCGATTTAAGGATCCATCCATATAAATAAACCTAAAGTGCTTATTTATATTACTATACATATATACACAAAAAGTTTAGATAATCGCCTTGGAATCCGAAAAATAATTACTAACCTAAAATTAAAAGTATTTTTCGAGAAATTGAGCTAAGTGATGATAATGCGGGAGATTTTTGCTCAACAGTAGAACACAGCATCTGAAAGCTACATAAACATATCGATATGCTGTAGGTAATTCTAGTACAATCCATAATTTGTACCGCAACATGCAGCTATAACCTTGCATTAGGATAATTCCCCGCACCAGAAAACCGGCTCGGCTCACACTTATTATAATGAACAATGATCGCTCGGCAAAGCTTATGTAAATTACAAGCATGACACTCTCGTTATTATTGAAATAACTTTGTAATTAAAGCATCTACGCTAACGATGACTCTGATTGCTGAATAGATGAGCGTTATAGTACGGCTCTTGTTACATTGATCTTATTGAATTAATAAAATATGATAGTAAGGAAAATATGATAATTCCCAGTATACTAAACTAATATATGTATAATGAAATAGCTTTTGCAAGCGGCTTCACTCGCGTGGAATTTGGTCTGTAGCCTATCTGTTATTCCGATGTATTATATAACCTATATAACTATAAACATCGAAATCCGTCAAATAGATTTTTTCGTGAAAGAGTAACACACATACATCCTCACAACTCTCGCAATTATAGGATCTGTAGGATCTCTTGAATATGTATGTACATACATATAATAAACAATAAATAGAAGTTTTCTTATTTTCGAAACGCAATGATATTTCGTGAGCGTTTTGGTATTCCAACTAAAACGTTATGACAAATGTACCATCTTTCAAGATATATATATATAAGGAGCAGAGTACGTTTGACATCAATCATATTGATTATCTATATATTTCTAAGTTGAGAACTGTATAGATTATACAAGCGAACACTTTACATCCTAATTCAGGTATCCAACAAGAGGTGCATATGACGTCACTATTTAGTGTGACTCACGCGTTGGTCGCTATAAATTAGCTCGCACCGACTAGCTGTGACACTTCCACTAAATTAGAACGGTTGCTCTATAACCAAGGTGTAATATTAACCACAAAATTTTATTATTTACCGTGCTACTTAGCTAGACTAGAAATATTTCCGCAGGCAACTTGGAAATCTGACGTCATTATAAGAATACAACATACTCTCACGACTCCTGGCACTAAAAGCACCCTGTATGGAATAAAGAGATGATTTTTTCTGTACTACATACTCTAAAATTTAAAAAAAATAAATGTTTATTTTGTGTTAAATTATGATCAAGAATTGAATTTACTTTAGAGATAACCTGTGATTCGTTTTAAAAGGTTTAATTAAAATTAAACAAAATGTAGACAACTAACTGCTACTGAGGGGTTATACCTCGTTCAGATTCATCAAAATGTCGTTACCGTTCATTAAAATGCATTGTTTTTGGAACTGAATTATGTTACATTTCAACTCAAGAAGTTTCTTAAGCGATATCTTGTAGGAAATAATACTAATTACAAATATTTACCCGGACGCACTAATAACCAAACTAACAAGATAAGTGTAATAAACAATTGAAAATCACCCTGATTCATAAAATCGAAATTAAATGATCAATATCAACGATTAAAATTAATTTGAAATCAAATAATTAAACGAGACTTGTGTAATATTTAATACCTGAATATTATAATAGTAAACAAATTAGAATCAGATAAAACAATATAAATTCCGATTCTCAAAAAGCAATGTTCACGTTTTCCGTACGTACATACTAAGAACGCGACACCTCACCGGAGGTCTGAGAATTGGGAAGGGATTCAATATTTGCGTTTGTGTGGGCGAGAGGATCGCCTTCGCCGCCGCTACGGCACAAGCATAAATACCGAGTTGTAGTGACATTATTTTTCTTAAAATCTGAAATCAATGTGTCATTGATACTTTAAGTATGTAAATAATATGAAGAATTGAAACACTATACTTGATTATCATTCCACATGGGTAAAATGTTGGTTTCAGTTGTCAGTCGAAAAGTTCAAATTCAGTGCATATCCCGTCTTAATTTGTATTATAATCAGAAACGAAAATATTTGAGAATCTCCAAACCCCTCTTACCCTCCTTCCGTCCAGCAGAATAACCTCAAAACTTCATCATGAACTTAGGCTATTTCCAAGAGAACGCTGCTTTATATGAACCGTCGTATATGTCACTTATCTTTGACTTGCGTTAGGAAGATGCTGGCCGAATGTTAATTTTCACGATGAAGCCATTCGTCGGACGTGCTCAGAACGTTTAACGAGCCATACGTATATATTTCTCAAAAGACATGCGATCCAAGCCAATGCTTTATCTTTATTATTATAAAGGTATGTTAGTACATGAATTATGCGACGCAACTAAATTAGTATTTAGGCGCAGACCGCGCCTGAACACGACTTTGCTAAAATAAAGAGAGTACAAGTCTAACCTTATGGTATTTAACCTTTTCTACCTAGAAATAGACAAGTGGCATTTGCTTGGAAACAATTACTGTTTTTAATATTTTAAGTTTATATTTTTTCGCTTGTAATGTACAAGAGCATGTGTATTACTGTGTATGGAATATAACTATTGTACAAATTATAATTTTACGCGTTTAGTATATGGTAGGTATGTATTCTAGAATATTATTTTTGGCCTCGTTTCAAACACTCCATTGCCTGATAATTTATACTTCATTATAATAGATTTAGATTTTTACTTTGTGAAAGCTGTTCAGATATTGTCAAAGGTTTATGTTACATATAATTAATTCTATCCATTTCTGTAGTGTCCATATTTTACATTTCGTTTTCACTCAAGCATTCTATATGCGATGTGTCTGGCAAAAAGTACATTCCAAGTTTATGCAGTGTCCTTAAATATTCAAGCACCGTAAAATCAATATACCGCATTTCATATGTATTGTTTTCTCGAATTTCAAAAGTGATATATTATGACATTAGTAGGCTTGTAAGGTAAAAAAGTCAAATGTTTTGATGATTGCATTATTCGTTGGCATTAAGTGTATCGTTTCTGAAGGAGCATACTTTGAAGGTGATAAAATGGATAAGTTGGAAAAATAACAAACAGTTTATGTACATATTATTTATCTTTTCCCCGGTACTTATTTGACAGAGTAGTTACATTACAATTTCGTTTCTTAGTCATAAAAAGCTAAATACCTGATTTTTTACGTTTAATTTTGGTTTGAATACGTTTAATTACGTTTGATTTTATTTGAATCTTTTTTTTAATGGCATAGCGGGGCAAACCCGGGGGGTCACAGGAGCGTTGCCGGCCTTTAGGGGATTGGTACGCTCTTGAAGGTTCCGATGTCATATTGGTCCGGAAATACCGCTGCAGGCAGTTCGTTCCACAGTGTGGTCGTACGTGGTATAAAGTTTCTTTTAAAACGTACGGTGGTCGACCGTCCAGACGGAACTGATGAAACTTTAGTCTGCGACGGGTAGTACAGTGTAGGAATTCTACAGCGGGTATTAACTCGAACAACTCAGAACACTCCCCTTGATACGTTCTGTAAAAAACGCACAGAGATGCAATATCTCTGCGCAGCGCCAGGCTGTCCAATTTATTGGTAAGTTGACGGTCATCGACGATTCAAACCGCCCGAATCGGATCTTTAGTTTTGAGTATACTTTTTAATATATATAATATTAACTAGACTTGTTCAATAATATATGGCAGGTGTCCGAATCCCTTTGCAATAGCCCA
>JADGIL010042434.1:0-12593 GCA_020352625.1 Cactoblastis cactorum
CTGATCAGTCTTTGGAGAGATCATTTCAATCTAATGAAGTTGATATAATAAAGAGTGTGTAAGTGAAAAATTATCTCAGAAAAGAATTTTCTTATTTTAAATCACACGCAAACGAAGTTGCGGGCACAGCTAGTATATAATAAAACCGTAACCGAACTAGGAAAGAAAAATGTGGTGGTCTTTTTAGGACCAATAGAAGCTAAAACGATTATTTTTTTCGAATTTTTGTCTGTCGATCAGTTTGTTTGTATGCGAATCACACAATATACATTCATACCGATACCTAAAAGCTCTTTATAGTGCAGGATAATTAGGCAGGACTACAGGGTACCTCTCTCCGCCCAATCACGTGTTTCTTGCAAAGGCCACTTAAGTAGTTGTAAGTGTTGTTGACAGCCCTACAAAGACCAGTGCGGCGCATTGTCCCTGGGGCTTACTGGTTTGTTTATCGGTGCTTTATGCGGTTTGAATAAACGGTACGGTATGTAGTGCTTGACACGGCGGTTTTCTATGTTTACCACGCAGTATTGAGTTACACGATCGGTACTCAACTAAAGTTAAACTAGATCATTAAGATATACCGATTACCTTATTTTCGTAGTTGTATGAGCCTGCTGCATGCTTTCTTTAGCCTACAGGATGAATGGGCCGGCTCGTCCGGGGCAGTACCACACTCTCACAGAAGACCGACGCCTGAATGGCGACTATCAGCCGCCATTCACCGTCCGGTGAGTGGGAGAGCCGGAGGCCCAACTTCCCCACCCTCCTCATTCGGGGAGAGCGGGTTTTCTTATAGGCCGGCAACGCTTCTGTAACTCCGCGGATGTTGCAGTTGTCTATAGGCGGCAGTGATCACTTAACATCTCGTGACCCGCCTGCTCGTTTGCCTACCTCTGACATTAAAAAAAATACTGTTGTTTTACTACTAAGCAAATAAACAATCAACAGTGACGAGATGTAAATGCAATCTTAGTCATATTGTACACTAGCCTACCCGTGCCCACTTCGTTGGGCGTAGCCTATAGCACTCCTGAATAGCATAGCTTTCTGATTGTGAAAGAATTTGCATGATAGGTTCAGCATTTCAGAAGATGAGCGCTTACAAAGTCACAAACCTCTTTATAATATTAGTATACATAGATTTTAGACCCTAATTATTGTCTAAAATTACAATGCGCATTAACTCACTCACTGAAATGTCTATCCTGACAAGGCCAAAAACAATTTCTTATCAAAATCAGTGCCAAAGATTTTACGACGTCAGAAGATGTTGTTTTACGCGTCGTCCACATTTTGGAATCACGAGATAAATGTATTTGTGAAACAATCGATTACAATCATCAGATTTACATTGTTCAATCAATCCATCACTGACAGAGATTTTTGACCGTCAATTGACAACATTTCATTTTATTTTTCACCTATAATTCTTTTGATGTTATATGAAACTAGAAACAAAAATAAGGTAGCCATATTTTTTTATTTTTCAAAATATGCAAGTTTTCATATTAAATTTTAATATTTAATTCTGGCTCATTCTAAAAGGATGTAAGCGACTTGTGACGTCACGAAAACGGTCTTATATGAAAAGAAACAGTGCCTGGTTTTAAAAAAACATGACACTGACTTCTGCAACTTGTTATCACTTACACACACTTATTAACACTTGTAATGTTTATATTTTCATATTCTTTTACGGCTCTGGACCTAGTCCTTACTAGCCAAAAGACATTAGTGTGGACTGTGTATTTTATTTATATTTACTTTTTTTTATATACAGGGAACCCTAACCGAGAAATGGTATTTTTTATTTTAGGGGTTCTGAAAAACGAAATGTTGTCAATTCTGTAAACCCGATCGATTAGTCCACGCTTCACTACAAAGACTTTAAATTTACGCATCCGGCGTTAGTAAAATCGACGTTATGAGCCAAAGAACAGTCGTAAAGCGGAGTAAAGTTCACTTGTTGTCCGAATTATTTCAACATGTGTCGCTTCATGTCATTTCGTTTGAAGTTTGATACAAGGTTATTCACGTAATGGCTTCTTACATAGTTGTTCTTCAAAAGACAACTCACCTGCAGCTACATATAATATCAAACTAACAGAATTAAATCAGGTTTTTATTGTGATTGTCAAAATTAAAATATGTATCCATTTGGGGAGGGCGAGGGCTTTTTAAAAGCCGGCAACGCTTCTGTGACCCCGCGGGTGTTGCAGTTGTCTATGGGCGGCAGTGATCACTTAACATCACAACACACAAAAAAACACACAACAAAAAAACAATTATTCCTTTGTAGTTTTCAAGTCTTCTATTTCGGTATCCTATGGTCAGGTCACATACATATTATGGGACATCTTAGAGCTTGGACACAGCTATCATTGGTTTAATGCAACTATTTTAAAGATGGACCACCAGTTTACCTCGCAGTATTTGAGCTAAGATGAGACTTGAACGCGATCTCAATGCCGCTAACGCGTACAATATCACGCTCAGAGACACATGTGTATTAGCGTGAAGGGCAGTAGTCAAGGGCCTCGCAACTATACATTTTACTCATTTGATATAGAAATTCTCATAGGCGATGGGCTAGCAACCTGTCACTATTTCTGAATCTCCATCCCCCCAATAAGCCCATCATTTTGCTAAGCGTGGCTTTCGAATCGCGACTCTTGGCTCTGTCTACCCCGTCTAAACGGATAAAGACAATCTACGGTATCACATCATTCTCAGGGTAGACAGAATCAATGAAATCATAAATAGTGACTTCCTAGCCAACAGTCTTTTTGAGGAATTTTAAATTTTTTAATATAAACATACAAAACTACATAATTCAGTTAATATAAACATACAAAACTACATAATTCAGTTTATCTTGTAGCATATCTACCGAGAGGAAGTGAAATCATCCAATTAGACATACAAGCTAGAGGCGTAGTTACGCAATGCACTATGAGCTACAGGTACGAACTCAGATACTGTAACCTACATAGGCAACTTCGAGATTGGTTCGATTTGTTAAGCTCCATGAGCTACTCTAACGCCGCCATCAGCTAAAAGTGCTGAAAGTACAGTTTTTAGCACTTTTGCTATCTGTAACTTGTAGTGGTATGAGCCTGCTGCTGTAGTAATATGAGCTGCATGCTATTTTAGGCTGCAGCATGAATGGGCCGGCTTGTCCGGGGCAGTACCACACTCCCATAGAAGACCGACGCCTGAATGGCGGCTATCAGCCGCCATACTCCATCCGGTGAGTGGGGCCGGAGGCCCAACTTCTTTTTGAGTGCCGACAACGCTTCTGTGACCCCATGAGTATTGCAATAGTCTATGGGTGGCGGTGATCACTTAACATCACGTGACCCGCCTGCTGGTTTTCCTCCCTCTTCCATTAAAAAAATATTTATTATTGTTCATATTGACAAACAAAAATATATATAGCATTTTACAACACCTTGCTCATTCATTATTCTGTCACTCTATTTGGTCCTAAATCTAGAGCCATTACAAATTTAATCTTTATTTTTCATTATTTCCCAAATGACATTAATGAGTTAGAATAATGAGTTCAACTATTTTTTAAACGACTGATTAACACTTAAACAGCTGATTTATTATTTCTTCATGTTCACCACAGTTAACCAATGAATAAGATCCTATGATCGCCTGTTTAAACAACCATTAAGATTAATCGTCCCTTTAGTAAGTAATCTTAGATTAGATAAAGTCGGTGAACTTAAATCACCAGATTACATAAAGTCGGTGAACTCGGGCCTTAGATTTTATATATTGACTCTAGTAATGTTAACAATTAATGAGAATTTTTTTATTTGATTTCAATGAATCATATAGACATTCACATTTAAGATAAGATAATATGAGGACACATTATTTACACAATGATAGTATAACTAAACACTATCTATCCATATAATAAAACTGTAAAAGAGCTATGTCTGTACATAGGAGATATTAAAGAAAAATATATAGGGTCTTTTTAACCTTTTGAAGCCAAAATGTTAATTTTTGTATGTATGTCTGCTATCGTCTTTATGTCTGTATTTTTGTAGGAGCATCATCTCCAGGATGGAATTTAATGCGGATTTCATTTCATTGTTGAAATGCTAAAAGATTCTAGAAGATCTAAATTAAAATATATTATTGGCATGTAGGGGAGCACTAAGAGAGGATTTTTGGTAATTCCACCCCAAAGGGGGTGAAAGAGGTGAAAATCTTTTATATGGAAATTTATATACGCAGCCGAAGCCACAGGCAAAAGCTAGCATTATAGCTTGATTTAAATAAAAAAAATTCATAAATACCTCCCAAATAAACAGAATTAATATTTGCTTTAAAATTACAATATAAAAACATTTGCTAATAAAGAAAAAATGTTATTGTTTTTTCACACTAAATCTAGTAAATTGCTTTGTTAAAAAAGTAATTACAATGACAATAGCCATTTATATTCTGTGTTTCACCTTTTACAGATAATAAAAAATAAATGTTGAAGATTTAAAATATAAAAACATCCATGTAAAACATATGTTGAAAAATTTTATTATATATTTTTGTTTTCTGATTTTGCAGTATGATGAAATTATTTAAATAAGCCGATCTCTTAGATCGTATTTTTTTTTTTGTTATTACAATGAGACCTATGCCCAGAACACATGCCGAAGTCTGCCTACGCGAATTATCGTCGTACTTATAGTGATATGATAACATCTCCTTGGAATCGATCCGCCTACTTCTTGTCGACCCCCGACACATCGTGAATTCTACGAAACTAGAATTTCGTAATAGGTCAACAACAAAACAATAATACGCGACACACTTTCCATCAGGGTTGGGGAGTGACAAGTTTATCATACCATCTACGATCATCTGTCTCGTTTTATCATGCAACTAATTATGAGTAAGACTGAGACGAAATCTTGCCAAAACTTTACACGAAATAAGTGTTTACTAAAACCAACTTATAACTATTAAAAAGTGCACAAATACTAATGAAACTGTTATTAATACGTATTTTCTTACCGTAATCAGGTATACATAAATCCAAAACAGATGTCAGTGTGAAATTATGAGTGAAAACAAGACACAAAACACTAGTCAAACACTTCTCCAGAAAATCGTGCAGTATTAAACATAAACACTTTCGGAAATCAAAACTTGAACAACCACTAATCACTACACAAAACACAGCACTACACTGATGTTTATTTACGAAAGCTTTTAGACGAAATTACATATAAAAGTAAAGACGTCTTTCGTACTCCAACAAACTTCGGCCATTTTGCTTGATGTCATTTATGAAAGAGATAGTTTGTTTTAGATCCACCAATCAGCCACAGACTACTTAGGGATTGCAATCAGCATTCAATTCAAACCATAACTTTATTCATAGACTAGAATCAAAACAACAAACCCTACACACGCTGAAAGTTATTACTTATAATTTATGTTAAATAACATATAAATAATTACATGTTTATTTTAAAAATGTTACTACATATAATTTATGTCCAATAATTACGGGGGAGTCCTATACAAGATACGTCATATTTTAGCAGAGTCTCTCAATGGCTTAGAGCATTTAACCTATGGAAACGTATAAGCATTAAACGCTGAACAATTTTTTCAGTAAATTTCTGTGGAGTGTTGTACATGTATGTACTATGCAATCTTCATAACTAAATACACTGACAACTTTCGTGCTATTGCAAACTCACACAGAGAAAAATATATTACACTTAGAAACAGCACAATTCACAAATTTTTGCGAGCTCTTATTGACGACACGCCTTGACACAAAATAGCACCGACCATTCTCGAACTAGTTTTATATAACGTGAATGGCCACATGGCCACGAATTTTTGCTGAGGGGAACGCGTAGTTTTGCTTTCTCCATAGGTAAATGCTCTAAGCTTAATGGTACCCTTAAAATCCATGATCTTTACCTTACCTTATTGTCTAGCCAGAAAGTACAAATCCATGAATTTAGTGTTGTTTACCTAATACTACCTTCATGTATAAATCATTTGAGATGACATTTAAAGACACGACAATTTGAAATTGATGAAGTCTAATAATATAACTTAATATTTTATAATAGTACCATGTAATTGTATTTTTACTTGATACTAACAATATAATACAAAATGTTTACTTCATGCCCTCTGATATTAATATTAATAGTTAGTACTTATCGTAATATTTTAATTTTTTTTATGAATAAAATATACATACACAATTATTATCTACCTACGATATTATTGTAAACATTATATCTAAAAAAATGGTCTCAAAGGTAAATGTTTGTTTTAGTTTAATTTTACTGCAGTCCAGAGTATGTCAATAACAAACGATAGCTTATCATGTAAGTATTATGTGATTTCTATTTATTATAATTATATCATCATACCACAAAGCTCGCGATATTTTTTTCTCTCTTTTAACTACAACTACCATTGTATTAAAGTATTAATTAACCATAATAAATACAAGTAAATTGATGTCTAGTAAGATCTATCCAGAAGTATCGCGGGGGAAGCGTGAGCGGTCAACTCGAAGTGATCGCGCACCATTAAAATGTTATACCAACAACATTTTCAGTATAAAATTATTGTAATTAGAATAACGTCTTATACACTAGTATCGTTCTTTTTTTTCAGCAACAATGGACGGCTTTTCCATAGATATTTATCGTATCGTCTCTGAGGCTACACAATTAATTACAAATTTTCTGAGTAAAGTGACAGAAAATAAGAGATTGGTTGGTATTGAAGATGAATGGAATATTCCAAGACATATAAAAAAAATTGTTGATATAAAAGAATAAATATATTTATACAAATATTAAAATATGTTTTAAGCCGCATACAGACATTACGAGGCGTGTGTCGCGAATGGTTCATCTCACATCACCTGAGGCATACAATGGCACATTTACGCATACCTAGTATATAAAGAGCAATGGACATAATTTTGTAAATGTAGAAATAAAGTCAAGATATCTATACCGATAATATGTCTAATAAGTCACATCTCAAATATTAGTTTCATGGACGGTCACGCAGTTTAATTACAGAAGCTAACAGTGCCTAAATTGCGAAAATCAATTGAGAACAGTGCACCGCCTATATGAAGTCCAATATTCATATCAGTGGGTCCAAATTTTAATCAAGAAGTACGAAACCACATTATAATATATAATGTGTAGACTCCTAAGCAACAAACTTCTGTTTTCTACATTGACATAAGAAATGGTTTTCTATATTTTATGTGAAAAAAAATTGTTTATGGTCAAAATGGCGATTGTCTAGAAAAAAATGCAATTGTACAGTTGTTGAACGAAAATCTAAAACGTTTATAAACCGAATTTTCAATAGTGCGCGGTTTATTTGACTGATTATTTACATACTTTGCAACAATATTTTTATTCATAATGTTTTCAAAAGCTGACTTTGATATGAATATTCTCGTGGCCAATGTCGTTAGCCAAAATCGTTATAGTCATTGTAGGTTATGTTTGAAAGTGATTGAAAATCAAACTTCGTATTTACGATTTCACGACTCAATTACAGTTAATAAAACAGATCGCATAATTCAACCTCTGAATGAAATATTAAGTTCAGTACTTGGAGATCATAAGGTAACTCGACACATTGATACGAAGTAAAAATATTTACATTTCATGTGATCTAAAAATTTTCTTCATTTCGAGCTTTTGATCTATACACATAATAAAACTGCAACCTAGCTTTGTCTGTACATGGGAGATACAATAGGAAAAACCTGTGGTCTTTATAGAACCTATAGAAGTCGAAACGATATTTTTTAGACATTGTGTATATATGTTTGTAGCGCATCACGCAAAAACTATGAATAGATTTTGATGCTGTTTTCAGTTACATTGTAGGTCTAACTTAAAATTTAGCGTTGGTTTCATCTTATATGTCGCGCCGTTTAGAACCAGAGACGACGTCGACGTCGGGTATTAATGATTTTAGTTAGTTTTTAATGATTTTTAAACAATACAGATATGTAATATTTTTTTCATCTTTCCAGATAACTGAAGAAGTTCCTGGCGTAGATGCAGTGTGTATCGACTGTGCTGAAAAATGCTTTGAAGCATTTAATTTTCTACAGCAGTGTAAAAACTCTACAATTATATTAAACAGAGTTTTTACTAAACTATTAGATACACTTACTTTGAATATGGACTGTCAAAACACACTTTATATCAGTATTAATGGACCTGATTCACAGTGTGATCTTTTTTTGAAAGAATCATTAATAACATCAAAGAGCGATCATGAAACTCGCCATAAAAAAAGAAAACGAGATAATTTTTACTGTAAGGAGTGTGATGAGATTATGGATAGCATAAATACCTTGAAAGTACATAATATTGGTAATCACGGAACTTTTACTTGTGAGACATGCTACAAAACATTTGTAAATGAAGAAGAATTGCGAAATCATGTTGACACTGCACATATTTATCAATGTCGTGAGTGCAAAGTTAGTAAAAGCAGTGCTAAAAGTCTGAAAAATCATGAGGACAAATTCCATAATAACTTTATTTGTAAAGAATGTGGAAAATCACTCAAAGGACTAGATAAATTGTTTGTACATGAAAAGAAACATACTTTAAAAAACAAATGCCCAAAATGTGGTAAATATTATGCTACAAAAGAATTCTATGCAAAACATGTGAAGTTATGTTTGGAAGATAAAATAGATCCGCATCCGTTAAGGAGCAAAATCGTTAAGACTCAGTTTTGTGATTTATGTGGAAAGGGCTACAGTACAGAAGGTGGTTTGAGAGTGCATCAGCGATTCGTCCATGGCAATGCTAAGCCCCACACGTGTCCTCATTGTGGCAAACAGTTTACAGCACCCAGCTATCTAAAAACTCACATGGTAACGCATACAGGTGAAAAGAATTTCCAATGCGATATTTGTAAAAATAGATTTGTTTCAAAAGAGGCTCTGCTTTATCACACTCGAAGACATACAGGGGAGAAGCCTTATTCATGTCATATTTGTGATGAGAAGTTTGTCAATGCATCAACCAGAGCCGAACACGTAAAGTTTAAGCATATCGGACCAACACTGAAGTGCGATATTTGCTCACGGAAATTTGTCACAGCCAACTTTTTACGGCAGCATATGAGTAGACATAATGACCCAACGAGCAAACTATACACTGGCAGAAGTCAAATACCCGCTAATATGCCCGGAGAACAGAATATAAGAATAGTTATGGCAAAGGAAAGCTAATTTTTGAGTATAAAATCTGTGAATAAACTTTTTATTTTTGTTATTTAACCTATTCCTAAACCTAAAGGCCTTTGTTGGCTTAGTCGCAATTATTCTCTTTCGCAAAATGCCTTTTTCGCAAAATGTCGCTACAGTAGCTTAGAATAAAATTTCAACTTTTAAAGCAAAATGATTTTTTATACCAATCGACAATATATATTTTTTTCTTATACGTTATGCTATTTTTCTTCTCACTTATGTTCTGTATATTATTTAAATCACTAGCTGGATCCTACAGCTTCATCTCATAGGGAATTAAAGGGTTGTAAATATAGCAAATGTGTTACATAATTTTTTTTTTATTGAAATCAGAATATTCAATTCCAAATATATGCAGTTAATACATGAGCATTATATTAGATCTGTATCTGCCAAAATATTTCTACTAATTTATGGTAGGTCTGGTCTATAATATTTATTTTGCAGAGAATACGAATAAACAGCATATTTTCAAAGCTAATACTTAAAACAATGCTCTGAATTGTAAGTTCCAAAACTTAGGCTACACCAAACTCCTTGTCAATATTGTGATGTTGGACAATAGTAAATAATTCAGATATAATGTCTATATTCATTTTCTGTGGAACCGTTCCTTCTTGAATTAATTTCGGGTCTGCGCCGGCAACATATAATTTACTATGAGGATTATAGTGCCTGCCCAGATGTTTTTCAAGCTGATTTTTGGTAACGAATTTCATGGGACAAAGTGGACACATTTTTGTTGGTTCAAAATGTTTTCTACGTTTGTGTTCCATACGTCTTGATGCTGATAAAAAGCTTTCATTACACAAATCACATGGAAAGGGTCTTTCTCCAGTATGAAGTCTAGAATGGTACGTAAGTGCTGCCTGAGTAACGAATTTTCCTCCACATTGTTCACAGTGGAAATTTCTCTCTCGCGTATGCTTTACAATGTGATTTTTAAGCCTACTTATAGCATCATATTTTTTCCCACACCAGTTGCATGATAAAGCTTGCCCGAATCCATGACTTATCTTCAAATGAGTCTTTAGTCCGTTCTTTTGTACATAACCCTTTTTGCAAATATCACAAAAGAATCTGGGAGTTTTCTCTGCAACACCACATATTGTTAGGTGGGATTTAAAAGTATGTCTATTAAGGAAACTCTTGCTACATTTAGGACATTTATTGACATCATGTTTGTCCATATGAGCTCGTAAATCTTTTTTAGAAGGGAACTGTACAAAACATAGTTTGCAAATTGTCGCTATATGATGAAATTTGTCATGGTAGCGGAGTAGTCTTTCTGTACTAAACATTTTTGAGCATTTGGTACACTGTATTTTCTTTGATAGATGAATTCTCTCAGTGTGCCCCTCAAGCTGAAACGGTGATGAAAATACTTTGGTGCAATGTCGACAAGGGTAGGTGGTTTTGTTATGTGCTTTTTTGTAATGTTTCTCAAGACGACAATTTGAGCTAAATTTGCTTTTGCAGATCTCACACCTGATGGCACTCTTTGGTTTCTTCTTAACTTTAACATAATTTTCTCTACTTTTAATAATATTTTTTAACTTTGCTAATGCAGCTTTTTTGTTATTTTGGTCTTCGTTTTTTCTGCTAGTAAACATAGTACTTTCTGTGTCACTTACAACTAGGTATGCTAATACGACATTTGGGCCAGCAGTATCAGCTAAATCTAAAGATTTACTAAATTTAATCATTAAGTCATTCCACTTAACATCTGAATATTGATAAAGTTTTTTGAACAGGAAAGAATTTTTCACTGCCACAGCACAGTTTACACATAGCACTTCAGGTAGAAATGGCTCAGTAGTTACCTGAAAGTCAAAAAAATATTAAAACATACCATAATCGTTTCAAACCTAAAGAAAATTGACCAAATACATACTTGGAAGTTCAGTAACTGGATTAAGGTAAACAGTAATTAAAAGATATTCTTAGAAGAATAGAAAAGTTACTTACCCCTAGATCATCCAACATGTCTGTAAATGCAATGGTCTGTATAAAATACGGTCGTTGGAGTCTTACATTTTCGGTAATAGATACTTCTTTTTCAGTAGTAGATGCAAAACATAACCTACAAATGTGCTCCGTTTCGCCTGATATATACCTATACGCCGAGCGCATAGTCTCATCATCAGAGATCATAGCTGTAAATGTATTTAGCAATTTTTTTTAATTTGTAAAATAGTCAAATTTGCGGATTCGATAGGTTCCTGATAACTTTCCAATTTCAAAGTTACAAGATATCTACAAAATATAGCTACGACATGATAATAGATGCACTTCGTTCGTATTGTCATTGTCAAACTCAGACCAAGTTACTTGGTCTTAGTTGTCAAAATATACAAGGATTTCAGGCAATTTCAGGTTAGATCAAAGAAATTAAAAAAATACCTAGAATGGCTATAAAACTTGAAGCATTTCCGATGAGCCACTTCAGTCCGAATTTGTAGGTGGTCCTTTTCTAGCTTATAATAGCAGTAATTTGTGAGAAAATGATACTTCATGTAAAAATGAATTTTAGGTCGGACAGATCCGATAGGTTTATGAAATGTTGGTGTGTTTATGATCATACTTATTTGTAGTTTCTTTAAAAATCCTTGGCGTTTTACAGATTTATTTAAAAGAAATACAGAAAATTATATTAAGCTTCTTCTCCATCTAGATTTTGAACATTTTTTAAACTGGAGGTGTACAATTTCACTCGATTACGATAAGAGAAACTACGATGAATTGTATATCTAATAATTCATAGTTTAGGTACTAAAATCCTTCACCACAGAATATTAGGTGACCTTGACTTCTTGTTAATCACAACACAACACCGCGGCGCGCATCGGCCTGAAGTTGATTCAGTGTGTAGATTATTTTTACTATAATATATTTTTGGATACCTTTTTGGGAGTCATCTTAGGTAATCACTACAGGTCTTATGTTTGTGATTATATTTTTACGTACAGTTGCGCAATTGTGATCATCGATTTTTTATTAAAAACAGGAAGTGAGTCACCACTGCCGGGCAGATCTAGGCATAATCTGATTGTGAAAACTAATTCGGTGAGTAAAATACTCATAGATAATTAAATTCATAAATAGTATACTATTAAACTAAAGTATAGGTATATCTAGGTAGGATATCACACAAATAAATAAAATTGGAGTGTCTGTCTGTAATTTCAAAATAATTGCATATTTCAAATTGCATAGTAGTAATTACCCGTTTCCAATACCAAAACGATTTTTTTTAGAATTTTTGTCTGTCTGTCTGTCTGTCTGT
>JADGIL010042445.1:0-14567 GCA_020352625.1 Cactoblastis cactorum
AAGTTTTTAAATGAAAGAGTAAAAATAGTCCATCCCTCAGCTACAAAAAAAAAAGTAAAAAATAAGGTTTTAATTTAGTTTAGGAATATTCCAAATTCACACCTTTTACTTTCAGAATAATTATCAATCAAAAGTTTATAGTAGTTTAACTTAGTACCATCATTTATTCAGTTAAGTATTAAGGTTCTTAGAAAAAGTGGTTAGTAAAAATTTTTAAAAAAACATAGCTAAAACTTTTTCTTTATTAGAAATAAATTCTTTATATATTTTTTTCATAAATAAATAAACCAAAAGAGATAGTTACCTATTTACCTTTTATGTTTGACTCTTTTATTTTAAAATCAATTAGATCAGTAATGTTTTTATCCAATAAAGTCCTTTTCTTAAACTATACTATAAATCATATTAGATTCGATTAAAGATAATATTTCTTGGATCTTATAAACTTGCTTAACAAATTTATTTATATAAAAAAATAAAAAAATATTATTTTATTAAATAAATGAAAACAAGTAAAATAATCTAATAAAAGATAACAATATAAATGAGAAAAATAATGATGATAAAGACTTAGTATTTTTTATAATATATGTTTTTGAAAAACAAGTCGAAAATATAAATATCAAACATTTACATCTATATTCTGATTTTAAAGTTTTAGAAAATTAATAAAGATAAATTTTATTTTTATTATTTGTTTTATCTTTGTAATTTGTTTACTATTCAACTACTGGTAATTAAAATCAAATATAAATATATCTTATAAATTAATTTTATTCTGCAAGAACTTATAAAAATATAAAGAGAATATTAAACAAAAATATTTCCACCAAAAGCTCCTTTATTGAGCAGGAATGAATCTTTTATTTTTATCATTTTTTTGCTTAAGTAAGCAACTATTTACAAAAAATTGTCTCAAAAAATATTTTTGTTTAGTATTAATTACTCATAAATATAAAAACAAAAAAAATAGAAGAAATTATAAATTCTTTTTTTAAATCCATGTTAATATAAAATTCAAAATATACTGATTTATTGATTTAAATTTTTATATTTACAGAATAAAAAGAACTAATAGTTAAACTGTTAACTGAAGGCTTCAAATCAAAGCTTAGAGGCGATAAGAAATTCTCTAATAAATGATCACTCAAATTTAGAAACTTTTCTTTAATATTGACACATAATCATGTTGCAGGTCGTAGAATAGAAATTAAAGAAAAAAAAATACATAAAATAACGCGATTTAGTGATTGACAGTTTAAATTCATAATGCTAATTGCTTATAAAAAGTAAAACGAGGCAAATGAGAAAACAATTTTTATAATGAAAAAAGTCGAGTCTTTATATCAAACATTAAGAAATTGTAAAGAAAGTAATTGACTCCTCAGCCATATATATTTATAAATTTAAGAATATTAATTATTTATATTACACATGTTAAAGTTGAAAATTATACAAATAAGAACCCAATAGCTGTTCAGATTCGCCGGTTTATGATGAGTTTATTGTCTTTTAAACTGTTATTATGCTAAATAAAAACAAAATAAATTTTATTAGGGTGTTGATTTAACATTTAGCATAGTTACCAAACGATTTACTCTATTATTCTTTATAAGTTATGTCAAAAAGGATACGAATTTCTTGTAATATTTGCAATCATAAAAATATAAAAGACTGACTCATATAAAAATTTATTATAAATTTAAAAATTAAAAAACTAACTCCATTATAAATAATGCTTAAATTAGATTTGATTATTCTTTGAAAAAAGCATTAAGAGAAGAATTTCTAATTAATAAAATATCTGGATGTCTTTTCTATCTGGAACAGGCAATTTACGGATAGAAGCAAAATTTCGATCTTTAAACAAACTATAAAACCGATGTAAAAATTAGAAAATTTTCTAAGTCACTAATAAGCTTAACTTTTTTTGTCAATATAAAATAATAGAGACATTTTATGACTTACAGGATGAAATCCTTTTTCCTGTATTACTTAATTTTATTTAAGTATTTTGAAGTAAATCATATGGGAAACAATAACATGATTCCTATATATTCGCCTTCACTTCAACATTATGAGGAGGTTATGAACTTTAAGTACTATAACGAATAATGCCATATAAAGATTTCTAACTATTTAAATCAATTTTCAGGACTTCTAAATATAGTTTACATTTATAATAACAGAATTAGTTTATAAAGAAGATCCTATAAAAACCAAATGTATAAGAGAGAAAGAAGATCACATTATCATTTTAAATGGCAATTACATCAAATAAGAAAATAATTTTAATATTTCTAAAACATTATAATCATCTCAATTAGGGAAAGAGTTTATTTTTAATTTGATGTCACATAAAATTTATGATTTTTCGAATTAAGGCTTAAAATATTTATTAATTTCTTATTTAATTTATATTTTATTCAATTATTTGTATTTTTTTGTTGAACAAGTTACCGGTGAAGCAAATTGTTCGTGTTTGCAAATTTTATTGTTTTTATATTAAATAATTTAGACATTTTATGGACTTTTAATATTGTTGTGAATTAAATATGAATTTGATGAGCATTTCCATATTAGAAAAAGAGTTTAAATTATGATAGGTTTAAATTTTTTTTAAGTAATTAAGATTAGTTTTTAATAAATTATTAGTATACACATTTTATTTGTTCTTTAAAAAAAGCCAATAAAAGGTTAGTAAAGGGCAGCGCTTTAAACCGCGTAATAATATTTTTAAATTAACACTACAAAAAAAATTCTCTTAAAGCAAAATATCTCAAAATAAAGCATACATTTCTTTCTCATCTTCATTATACATTTTACTTAGTATAGAAAATTTGATTTAATAATTGTTTTAAAAAGACTTTTTTTACTATAAAATACTATGTTTTTTTATTCTTTGTTATAATCTTTTAAAATTAGATTGACATCATTCTTAGTAATATTTTGTTGATAACGTAAAATACAATTTTTAAATACTATTCTTCAATAATTTCAACACATATAAAATTCAATTCTCTACATTTGGATATAAAGAAAATATCCTTTGATTTTTCATATATTATTTACTTTGCTCGTAGTCTCTTCTTATTGTAACTTACTTAAATATGTTCTTTCTATACAAAAATAATAGTTATATTTTAATAACACAATTATTACATTATTATTATTTAATTAGTGGCTACCTAACCTATTGTTAAATCACTTTTCGCACTAATTCTTTTTTTATCGATTTTCACGCAACTCTTTTAATAATTTCTATAATCTCTAACCTAATTGTAGATTGAAAACTAAAACTACTTCTTATATCTAAATTTATGTTTAAATTTTGTCTATATATTTCTTTTTATTTATTATGGATAAAAATTTTGTTTCATGATTTAATTTTAATATAAAACATAATTTTGATTTAAATTGTGTAAAAAAGTAATGTACGAAAAAATATGAAAAATTAAAAATACTGTTATTTGAAAATGAAAATCATGATATAAATTTCTTTTTTGGTGGATTTTTCAAAGACGAAGAACCTAAACAATTAGTTTTTTTTTTTTTTCTGATTTCTTTTCTGTGCAATTGTGCAAGAGACAGGGCTTATTGATGACTTTAAGTATTGCATTATAGTATAATATAATCCCAGGGTAGTTTATTTGCTTAATTGTCTTGCGTTAATATATATGGAAAGGCAGTAAATATGATTCTAGTTGTAATATTTGATGTTATTTAGTGTACTTTCTAGGTAACAGTCCACTAAAATAAAGTTATGAAGTATACAGAAATAAATGATTTGAGTATCCAAAAAAGCAAATTGTATTACCCATTTTGTAAATTTGATGGTCTTTAAAAGCTTGTCATACCATGTTATTACTTCTCTATTTATATTTTTTCTTTAATTGATTAATTTTCTTTAGTTTGAATTCTGATGCCTATGATATATTGTATTTTCGTTGTCTCTGAGCATGAGTTGCTATATTATAGCTTATTGTCCAGCTATGATGTGTTTCGAGAGCTTTGTCCGAGAGTTGATAATTGCATAATGTACTTAGTATGCCGGTAGTCTTTTTTTGCATGCAAATTTTTTATACATATAAATATAATCCGAACACTTAATTTTTAATTGATAGATTGAAGAAACTTATTTTTGTTTTATTTATTATTAGTTTAATTGATTTATATATTTCAAAATTAAATTTTTTTTCTTTGCTTACTTTAAAAAAAGATAATACCACGAATCTTATAATTGCCTTTGTTATAGGCTATAACAAAAATAAATAAATAATTACAATGTTAAAAAACATTTTTATTTGTAAATAAACTGAATAATATGTTAAGTAATACATTGCTTATATTGTTTTTTAACGCAAAAAGAAAGAAGAAGTAAATATATATTTTAGTAGACAAGATTATATGCAATAGAAATCTGACCTAAGGTTTTTTAAAAATCCGTTTTTTATATATTATATGAAAAATGGTATGTTTTAAAGTATACTTTTTTTGACTTATATTATATTTTTATAGAAAAAATTTTTTATTTAATAAATTTTATATTTTTACAAATTATAACTTATTTGTAAAAAATTTTTTGAATAATTGTAAATTGTTGAATGTCATCTTATTAATATAATAATATACTAGTTTATTTTGTGAAAAATAGATATTAAAACATTATTTTTATTTTTAAAACTAAAGTAAAAACCAAAAATATTTTTTAGTGTGTTATTTTCTTCTAAACTATTCAAAAATAATATAATCGAACTCCAGTACATACTTTTATAAACTTCCTATAGACATTATGCTGGATAAATTTCTAATTTTAAGTTTAATTTTATTACTAATAATTTATTTAATATTGGCTTTAAATATTCAAAAAATATTTGGTATTCAAGTTTGTTTTAAAGGAAAATGAAGAGGTTATTTTATTTTTTAAATTGATATTTTGATCCCATAATATGAAAATTGATATTAAGAAAACAAAAAGAAAAAATTAGAAAAATTAGTTTCTAAGTATCAAAGCATACAAAAGGAATTATCAGATTATATTTTAAAAATTATTGAAGATGTGTATTAAGAAGTTAAGAAAATATAAGTACTCTAAAGTTTTTCAATTGATAACAAATTTTTTTTAATAATATCATTCAAATTGAAAAAAGAATTTTTAAATGTAAAAAATTAGTCTATAAAATACTCTAAATTTTAAAAATTTAAAAAATAGTAAAATTGTATTAAATATCAAGAAAGGTTGCAAATTTGTTGTTTTTTTTTGTATTAATTCACTTTGTGTAATATAATAATAGGAGCATGTTTAATATAAAAAGTATTCCAAATAGATAAAACCATAAAATTATATTTAAGTATATTAATACTTGTTAGTAAAAATATGAAAATTTCTTCTATATATATAATAAAATATATTTAAAAAAATTTATGTTTTTTTTTCTGTTGTAGTTTAAAGCGGTATAATATGTATATTTATTTCATATAAAAATCAATAATCTTAACTAACTTCGCGATCTTGATAAATTTAAAAAAAATCTGTTGATTAATTTGATTTTTAGAATATATTGTAATATAAAAAGTAAATTATAACGATAAATTAAAATAACTTTTATTTACATACTCTAAAACATAAAGCGTATAAAAATATGGTAGTTATATTCTATCATATTTTATATAAATTTATTTTTGAATATTGCATTTAATAAAAATTTACCACAAATTTGTGTGTGTTGCCAACTTCTAATACTAGAAATTAAGTTTTTATATAAAAGCAAAAAAAAATTTCCTTTTAAATATTTTATTATTTAATTAAAGGGAAATAGGAAACATAATACAATGTTTTATAGTTGTTTTATTGCATTTTAGTGTTTTTTTGTTTACTACAATATTTATATTCAACCAAATTTAAACTTTAATGCTTTAAATCTACACATTATGATTTTTATATATATGCTTTTTGCCAAAAATTAAAAAAGTAATTTTTTTAACAACATTAATCATTTTAAACAGTCAAAAAAAGATTTTTTTTACAATTATGTACAAATTCATGGAAAAATTTTTATTAAATATTTCCATTTTTGTGTATAGACTTGTTTGTACATTTACAAATACAGGGAATATTTTAATCATAGTATGTTTTAACAATATGTTTCAATGTTTTTCTATTTTTTAAAAATAATTAGATAAAAATAAAAAATTTTTTTCTGAAAGTAATATTCTTTTGAAAAAAATGTTTTTTGATATACATAAAGGTGTATGTATTTTAAAGTATCATAGAAAAAATCTAAAAAACATATAAAAATATTAAATAAATATTGTCAAATATATTTTTTACACTTTAATCAGTAAATTTCTGTGCTGCTTTGAATAAACATATTTCATGATATTTTTTATATTTTATAATAAATAAGCGATTTCTTAAAAGATATCTGTTTGTATTTTTAGAATACTATATAAAAATAAACAAAGTCTTAAAATTAATTCAGACAAACAAAAATAATCAAAAATGTTTTGTGTGTAATTTTGACAAAATAATAATTATTCAATTTTAATACCTTTCAGTATAAAATAACGTTGATGATATGATCCACTCAATATTTTAGAAAAAAATATTGATAATCAGAATAATAAAAACATATATAATGAGAATTAAATTATGAAACTAAAAAAAATAAAATTTATTTTGTAGATTGAATTATCTTAAGAATGCTACATCTTTTTAGATTTTAAATCAACAATAAAAAATTTTAAACACAAAATTTACTGTTTAAATAATTCATGCCCCAAAATTTAAAAAAAGTAATTAATTTTATAAACATACTTATTATATACTACAAAAATTTTATATATTAACATTTCGCGTTTGTAAGAGGACAAAGTTGCTACTTTTGCATAATTATTTTTAAAATATAATTTTTTAACGTAAAATTCTTATGTAATAAACCTATATTTATAACTTATATCAATTTGTGCTACTATTACACATAGTTTATAAGTTGGTAAGTTAAATTAAATTTAATATCGCTAGCATTGTTTATTTAATCTTCTATGATAAGAATTAAAGTTATCCTATTTTTCAAATTCCTATTTTCTTGTAAGATTTTAACATAGAGATAAATTGCGTGTTCTTTTAATATTTGCTCAATTCTCAAATGATTTTTTTTATTTTAGATGTTAAATTAAATAAATAACCATGTTGTCTTTTTTTTACAAAGAACTTATGTTATTTTAATGTTGAAAATAACTATGTTGTGTAAAAAAAATTTTTTAAAAATTTTGTCTTATATTAACTAAAAAAATCTTCATAATTGCATTATTTCCAAAACAAACTTCAGGCTCATTAGGTTTAGACAGACGCATACACATTGTATTTAGAATCGTTCTTAGGTATACGTACACTCAGAAATTTATATAAGTTTATATATTTTTTCATGTTTTTTTTTTTGTTTAATTTCTTTATGCACTTTTCATATATCTATCTTTTCGTTAAGTGAGTTTCATATCTTCGAAGAATTATTTTTGTTTAGCAATGAATGTTTAAGGCTTTGGTTTTACAAATTTTTCAAGGTCTCTTAGTGTTTCAATACAGTAAAAGTACCTAAATTTGTTGTTTATTAATATTCTTATGTCATTTATGATGTAATTTATCATCTTTTATTTAATTCTTCTATTTCTTTAAAAATTTTACAGTTACTAATGTTTTTTTCTTATTTCTGACTATATCCTTAATTTTAAAAATTTACCTAATTTCTTTTCCTTAAGGTAGTTTTTTTGTTATTAAATAACTTCATTCGGATTTTTATTGAGTTTGCTTATCTTTCAATCATTGTTTTGTTTAATAAATTTTTAAATAATCTTTCCATTCATAGTTGATAATACTGTGTAAAAAATACATAAACCTTTTCGTTGTTGTTGTTTAGTTTTATTTGTATGGCTTATTGAAAATTGAATTTTTTTTTGTTTCTCTTCTCGTCACTCTTGCTTTTCTATTTTCAAAAATTAGCGTAAATTCTAGCACTGATTTTTAGAATTGTTTTGCTGTGTTAATTAGGGTTGATAAAGCATATTTTCTGGTTTCACAAGACTAAGAACATAAGTTTTTTCTATGTCAACAGAGTTTCTTCCATTTATTTTTTATTTTTGCTTGTAAACCAAAGCCTTTTATTTTTGTTATAATAAACAAATACTTGTGTTCTTTGACATTTAGAATTTTTCTTTAAAAATGTGGCAAGGTAATTTCTTTTTTAATTATGAGTACACACTATTGTAGGTTATACTTATAGTTATGTATTTTTCATATTCTTTTGATTTTTTTATTGTTGATTATGTTGATATCATATTTTTAGGTATCATAGCGATATCGTCTGCATAAAGTAGAACTATGTTTTTGATGAATAGTACGTTAACTATAATGATAGATGATATTCAACTCAATTTATCTTTTTTTTTTTTGCTAAATTAAATATTTATAAAAAACCGGAGAAAAATATCTTTAAAAACTAAATACAGTAAAACCTCTATATAATACACCAGCTTTTTTATCAATTTTGTATAAGTCAACAATTAAAAAAAATAATTAAAATTTAGTTTGGAATTGAAATATATTAGTCACTAAAATAAAAAAGTTAAAATTTAAATTTAATATATTCATATTTTTGATTTTATAATTGTCACATGTGTTTTGAATTTTATGAAAAAAGTTTAAAGGATTGTCCAAGAGTATGAATATATTAAAAAAATATAATATAAAACAATTTATAAATAGACCTTAATAACTACAAACTTTATAATAAATGTTACGGTCTTGTAAATTGTTAAAAAAATTTATTTTTTCTTATAAGCATTTTTTTGAATTTTTCAGAATTAAAATTTTTTAAATATTTTAAAAAATAATTAAAAACGTTTCAATGATTTTTAGTATAGTAAAATTTAAAAAATAAGTTACTGTAATAAAAAAATTTTAATTAAATTAAAATAAACTATTTAGTTTTTTTCAATTTATAAAATAAATATAAAGTGAAACAAAATTTAAATAAAAAAGTTATTAATAAAAGAACAGCCATCGAGACCCATATATTATAAAACAAATGCGAAAATCGCTTGTTTTAATGAAAGAATATCGGGCTAAGTCGGAGAACATTATGGATTATAATGTGTGAATTAAATTGAAACAAAATATCGTAATCATACAGCAATGAAAGGAGTTTCGTATCAAAATCTAAGCATTCTGTAGAGAATCGTAAACAATAATTCCTTGAAAATTGATTTCCAAACTTCTTTTAGTAAGGTTGGAATAAACCAGAGAACTAATTTAAAGCTTGTAATAATTTAATATCAAAAGAAAATGATAGACATTGAATGAAGAAGATACAAGAGAATATTCTGAATATAAGAACATCATATTGAAAGCCAAATCCAATCAAATAGATAAAAATTAAACTAACGAAAAAAAAGAAAAATCTCAACTTATTTAGAATAAAATTATAGGATATTCTTAACAACAAATTTAAAATTGAAAACAAAAAGAAAGAATTTTATACCCTTAATATCTAGAAGAGCAGTTTATTTAAGAAGTTGAAAAAATTATTGATGCAAAACTGAACAAAAAATTAAATGAACTTTAAGAATATTTAAATAAAAATCGAATACAGTTATTAAATTAAAGTCAATTATTTAATTATACAAAAAGCAAGCAACTATAAAATTTTTGATATATCTTTTATCTTTCTCATTAATTATCATTGCTAAGAGTTTTTTTACTTATTTTTCATAAGGAAAAAAGGATTTTCAATCACCACTCTTTGTTTTGTAAATTCAATATTATTCTATCTTCAAGTTTGGTGTCATAATTTAAGCTATTCCACTGTAAGCTTAAACAACTACAATGAGAACATTTTAAATTTCTAACTTAGCACAATAGTTCGATATAACGGATTTTCTAGAAATTCTACTGCCATGTGCAGAATGAAAACAAAAGTAAAAATATAAAGCTATAGTTATAATCTACTGTGCACAAAAAAAATTAATATAATATTAATATTTTCTGTTAAAATATGATTTAGTATTTCTTTTGTGCTCTTATTTCCAAATGTGTTTTATCTAGAGCCATAATAATACTTTGAACGTTCAATTTTAAAAAAAAATTATTTTTAATCTTCAAAACTCCAAAATATGCTACATAATATTTTTTTCAGTTAAGTTATAAAAATTTCATTTATTACTTTTATAATTGACAAAATTTACTTTTTAAAATACCAAAAAATTTTCTTAAATTTTTAAAAAGACTAATATGATCAATTAAAAAATATATGCTAGCAGTTTGGTTTAAAATTTTTAGATGTTGGTAACTCTAATTTAATAGATTCAAAAAAATTAATAAATTTCTTTAAACATTCTGGATGTTCTAAAAATTGCATTTTACTCATATTTATGACATTTTTTCATGTTTAAAAATAAAAATATTCGTTTAATTCATTATCATCGACTCCTAAAACATAGAAACCATTTAAATTTCCTCGTTTATCAAAAAATATTAGAAATATTTTTTTTATAATTTATATATTTTAATTTATAACAATTTCAGTATAAACTTTTGTAATTTTAATATATTTATAGATATCATATTTTTATTTTATTTTATTTTATTATTTTTATTTTATTTCCTTATTTTATTATTTTTTATTTTATTTTGTTATTTTGTTATTTTTTATTTTTTACTTTATTATTTTATTTTATTAAAATTTAAAAAATTCAAATTTTTAAATGTTCACGATCACAACATCAATATAAGATTTTCGTCTAACCTCTAACTCTACCGTCCTAAATCATAGCTTTTCTTCTACTTACAGAAACTGTTTTTTCTAGAAAAAAATTGTAAATAATTGGCTTTTTCGCCAAGTATTTCAAGAGTAACATATCTAGGATAAATAATATTCTTTCTTTTATCAAAATATGAAATACAAAAGTCAAAAAGTAGTGAATGATATTTCGTATATACAAATCTGTTTACATAGTTTCTAAGAATAGTTATATTATCAGAAAAAAATAACTTTTTACACCCAAAAATCTCAAAATAAATAAAGTAATCATTGAATTTCTTCAAAATTTTTAAAAGCTTATGAAAATATATTTTTTCAATTGCTCCTTTATAAGAGTTTTAGTTTTTATTAAAGCTTAATTCTTAATTTGTATTAAATCCTGACAGAATTTGGTTCATATCTGAGATAGTAATGACTTTGCTGAAACTTGCTACGTAAAAATCTTTCTTAAAATTATTAGATAGTTCTATGCATTCAAAGTTAAATGTTTTAAAATCAGCTATATCATAATCTTGCTCATAATGGTATAAATTATACCCTTCGCTTTTGGCCTTGATTTTGTGTAATTATTTTAATATTGCTTCTAATCACTTCTTCAAAGTTGTTCAAATTTAACATGCCTATAATGGCATCAATGTCATACAATCTGCCTAGTTTTCCAAGGTCTGTGTGTGCTATTGACTGTATCTGTTTGTTAGCTTCATAGTTAGGCATGCTTTTCTGGTAATTCTGTTTAGATCTCTTGTAATTTTGTATACTAAGCTTAATTTCGTTGCTCAAAATCATATCGTCTGAGGTTCTCAGCAAAATTACTTTAAATTTATTGTTATTTGTCTATCATAGAATTCTCTAAAAGAAAGAAAATTTTATTTTTTATATCTTAATGATTTTGAATTCTGAAAATTTTGATTTTCAGATTAAAGTTTAATAAAAATCTTCTATTTAAAGTTTTATTTATTGAAATAAAGATTACATAATAAATATAAACACATTGATCAAAATTAAAGATTGCCCTCCAATTCATAAAAAATTTTAGAAAGCCACTAGAATTTATAATTTATCAAAAATATTTAAATATAAATTTAAACACCTTTTTGCTAATACATTTTTATTCTTTATAAAATTTAAATTATTAAATCTATATACAATAGGACCTCATATAAGTCATTAATTTTTTTATCAATATTTATATAAGTCAATAATTCAAAAATAATGATAATAATTCAGGTTAAAATTTAGATATAATAGTCACTAAAAAAATTTGATTTTAAATTATATAAAGACATATCCTTGATTTTTTAAATGTCACTTATAAGAAATTTCATAACTTTAAAAACAAAAAATAAAATAGTTTCAATGTTTGAAAAAAAATTTCTGTATCAGACATCTGCAAAGAATTCTAGATATGTAAACGCACAGCATTCAGGATTAAAACCAACGCAACAAAACTGTAAGAATTTAACAAACCTAAAAACAAAGAGACGAAAAGACTTAGCAAAAGTAATTTGAAAAAATAAATAATTTTATTGAAAAGTTGTTCTTGAATGCAATATAAAATACATACCTATAAATTCTAATCTCGTCAAAACTGTTGCGCTTGATTTTGCTAAAGAAAATTAAATTGAAGGTTTTCAGCTTCAAATGGGTGGATTTACAGCCTTAGAAAAAAGTGGATCTATCATCAGTTTGCATAGTAGGATAAGACGGATCTGCGGATACTAAAGTAGCTGCGGAGTTTAAAAACACTGTTTTCCTAAGCTTGTAGAAGAACTTTCTAAGAAAGACATTTTAATCTAGACGAAACTAGATCTTTATATAAACTCTTACCAAATAAAACCATTAAATCTAAAGAATACAATATAAAGAAAGAATAACAATTTGTTTTCGTGTCAATGAACAAGTTGAGAGCTTTCAGTTTTTGGTTCTAGGCAAAAGAGCCAATCCTAAATGTTTCAAAAATTTCAACTTAAATTTTATAAATATTATTTACAGATGTAATAAAACTGCTTGGGTTACTTTAACTCTATTAACTGAATATCTAAGACTTATAAATGAAAAGTTACTTTTAGAAAAGAGAAAAATTTTAATTATAATGGACAATTGTTTGGCACACAAAAACTTAAAAACTTTTAGCAACATTAAAATATGTTTTCTTACATTAATACAACATCTATTATTCAGCCTCTTTACCAAGCATAATATGAGTCTTTAAATCGAATTACAAAAAATTTTATATTAGAAGCATGTTTTTATCTAGCAGTTTAAGTACATTTACAAAAAACATAAAAAACTATACTCTTTTAGATGATGTAATAAATATAATTACATCTTTTAATGCACTTTTCACTTCCACATTTACAAACTGTTTTAAATGTCTGTATAAAGACCAAGGAAGAGAAATAAATGACGCTTCTCAATGCTCAATACAGAGTATCATGAAATTTATAACAACATCAAGAATTTTACTGACGAAGTAGTGAACTCTAATAATTTTTAAAGTTGGATAATGGTAAAAATATAGCTGTATAAATTGTTAAGGAACTAGCCGAAAAACTTCATAGAGAACAAAGAAAATTAAAGTATTTTGTAGGCTTAGAATGTGAAGAGAGGGAGAAGTTCTTTTAGCAGTTAAAAGAAGTGAAACACTATATCTTGGAGTATGATCCAGAGCCGATATTAACCTTTGCTATGTTAGAAAACAGCATTTAAAATAAGTTAAATAAAAAATAAATGAGAGATTTTCTATAAGTCATCGTGACTTTTATAATTATTAAAATTAAATCTTTTTTTATTTTTATTTTTGACTTAAACTTTTTTAAATAAAATAAAGGACACATAGACTTATATAAAATCAAGGATATAGCTTTATATTATTTAGAATTAAGTTTTTTATTTAGTGAATATTATATTTCAATTTTAACCTGAATTATTATTATTATTTTTAAATTATTGACTTATATAAAAATTGATAAGAAAATTAGTGACTTATATAAAGGTTTTACTGTAAATAGTTATTAATATTTTATATACAAGGTATAGCAAAAGATCTTCTTACAATTTTACACTATTTAGACATCAAAAAATTTCAATTTAAATTGTAATTTTTCTGTTCTTTTGAACATCCCTAAAAATTTTCTTGTCACTTAGATTTGTTTTTTTAGATGTTCTTTCCATTTTGATAATTAATTTAAAATGATATCTATAAAAGTAAAAATAATAAAAATACGATTATATAATTTACAACTTTAAATACATTCAATATACTTTGACTAATGAAATTTTACATTTTTCATACTTAAATTGCATCTTTGTTTATGTTTTTTTTAAAAATAAATACTAGGTGAAATATTTAAGAGTCTTAAAATTTTTTTAAGTTTATTATTTTTTACAATAAAGAGGTATTCTTTTTTATAGCATAAAAATTGATAAGTTTTAAATTTTGAATATTAAATCTTTTTTATACTGTTTCTTGTTTTTCGCTATTTCTTTTTAAACACGGATTGATACATTAAACTTTCATCATCTATATAAAATAATATTTTTTTACAAAAATATACAATTTCAGAAATTATTTCTCCTAGTTTTTTAATTTATTTTGATTTAAAATTCATAGTTGTAAAGGATAGTGCAAAACATCATTTTACCAGTGAATTATTGTTAATCTTATACTGCAGTTAAAATTTTTCGTTAAACTTTAAATGATTTATAAGAATGGCTTTTACTTTATTAGTAATAGATGCCAATATTTCTTTT
>JADGIL010042461.1:0-11771 GCA_020352625.1 Cactoblastis cactorum
CAGGTAAATTATCAGGTTCCCGTAGGATAATAAAAAAAACTAACTACTGATTCCTTCATTCGCGTTTTCACTCTTCGCGGATAAAAAAAATGCAACTCGATTTCTATATTCGCAAATCTTATCGGTACATACAAACATATTATATATGTATGTACATAAACCGAATACCCTTTGTAAACGCGTCGTCAAATACTAATTAAAATAAGGACTAATAAAAAAGTAAAAAAATAGATCATATTACAACTACTTATGGGTCTTTGTCACAAGCCGCCTTCCCTGCGGTCGCCATTTTAGAGAATGTAAACAAACAGTATAAAGGCAACCTTATTTCTAATTATATAAAGAATATTTTTGAATGCTAAATTAAAAAATATGAAAAATTTAGTTATGATTGTGATGGAGTGACCATAATATAAAAAATGGCTAAAAGAAATTAACTTTATGTTTCAAATAAATAGTATTCTATTCTAGTATCAATACTATTTGAACCATGACATGACTGATACAGTAAGTCATTATATAAATTATGATAAAACTATAATATAATTACTACAACAGTTACCTTATAATATCTACATATGATTTTATGGTTTTACTAGCTCTTGCCCGGGGCTTCGCTAGCATCAAAGTCGTCAATTTTAATAGAAGACAGGTAGGAAGGACTGGTGCTATCTGGACAAGGAAAGTGGGGAACAGAGGAGTGAAAGTTTGGAGGAGGCCTTTGTCAATAATTTGTGTAAAATAAAATTTGGGTATAAAATTGTCGCAAATTGTGATTTGTAACTACTATCTGTATGGTCCAAATAAAGGCTATTATTATGTATGTTTGTTACTGTTTCATAAAAAACTATTGGACGAATTTGGATGTAACATTATAGTCACATAGGTTATACATTGGTAAAACATAGGCTACAGACCAAATTCCACGCGAGCGAAGCCACTGGCAAAAGCTAGTAACCATTAAGTATAATAGCTAAGCTCAATTGGATCCGGGAAAAATATTCTTAAGTAGGCCACAGGCAATATCACGTCATACTTATCATCAATTATGGTCTAACTTAGGCCACAGCTGGGCATAGGATAAATACCTTTTCTCAAACCAACTACTACAGTCCTGACATGTCTCATCCATTGCATCCTCGTCAATCTAACAATGTCAGCTAAGACCATCAATGGTTTACATACTGTGTCCCAACATGCCCACATGAGCATAGCCACAAGACACAGCTAGTGTTTGATAAATCAGACTGTCAACTCAGAAAGGTCATTCATTCATGACACCAAGGTAGACCACTTGATTGACATCAAGAATCCAATAAAACACTAGATAAGAATGACTTTATATAACATCTTCAAATCAGTGCAAAATTACTTGGAACTCCAATAATTCCAATCTAAAGACAAAATTCCATTCCTACTATTCAACAACCGGATATGAAAAAACGCAACTCGAACTAAATAGGTACAGTACGTCCATTGTGCCTTTTTACATTAGTCGGATTATACGGTCGGCGCGGCCGGCGGTGACATCATCTTTTATATTGACTTGATAAATAATAATGTAATTGATTACAGGCACGCCCTGGCAAAAATGCAAGTACCTCAAAGGATATAATAATAATGGATATCGATGGATAATCTGATTGATTGGTACATGTTTTTCTTACACATACGATAACTGTGAATTTTCTGTGATAAAATATACTAATTATGGGTAAAAACTATATAAAAACTTACGACTGGGATAGATAAGCTGGATATTTTTAATACTTACACCATCCCCAGTAATAGAACCTAAAGAATAATCCAATTGGACAAATAGAATGTAGACACACCCTATAGCTACAGATGCTTTAAATTGTGTTCATAATATAATGAAAAGTTTCCAAAAGAAAATGTAAACAAAATTATAGAAAAGAAAGCTAATTGCATACAATACGCACCGGTCGTAGACTCCGAGGGGCAAATATAGCTGGTTCTTCTCAAGTCACTCACTAAATCACTTCTCACCTTATAGAAGCTATGTAACTTAGCACTAAGCACGTGAACAGCGGAACATTATACAAAATTACACGCACGAAATGTTTTTCAGTATTACTTAATGCACTAGCACCACCGACATCACGGATAAAAGCATTTATTTCAGAAATTCGTTCGTAAAAAATCTCCGCACGCTTCACGAGTAGATCGATGTCGGTTTAAGTTTCGTTTTTTCGCCGCAGCGTCGCTGTTTCTTTCGTCAACTGACGCATCCAACAATTCATCGTCAGATGGCGCTTTATATTAGTATTGCCAGATAAGGATTGCAATTTTCCGAATTTATTGAAATAAGGTATCATTTTACTGAAATATGTAGCATCTTACGAGCAATTAAATTATTAATAAATCCTAATCAAACATCTTAATCTTGATTTAATCAAGACTGTGACTTTTTGTGAATTCTCTCTTTCATGTAAAATTTCGGGACCACTAGTTCTGTTTTCTGAGTAAGTAATAAAAATAACAACATTAAAGATTCGCATTCTGTCTATTTGTAAAAGGTTTAGTGAACACATACATTCTATTTAAATTTAATTGTTACAGAATTGCCTAAATTCAAAGTAATATTAATAAAGTGGCAAACTTATTGCATTTCCTTTTTACGCTATTTGATCAAGGAAAATGGTAAAACCTTCAAATAAAAAACGTACTTATCGATATTTGGAATATTGATTACTATTATTCCTAATGCATAAAGTCTTGTGCTATTATAATTAAACTTTACATTTGCACTATTCATACGCACTAATAATGAGCTCAAGGATTTGCTTATTTTGCTGCATAAAATGGAGTTCCAGCATTCCGTTTCACAAAAAGATTATGAATATTGAAAATATATATCTGTAATCAAAACAAGGTTTATAATAAAAAGTAATTATTTTAGATTAAATGATAGGAAATATTTCCAGCCACTATATTACGACTTTTGAAACATTTATTCTCATTATATCAATGTCTTACTCCTACGCAAAACCGTTGACATTTTTGAATGACATAAAACGGAACATACTTTGACACGCACTATGAATCAAAATCCAATCCAAAAAGTTTTCACATTGGTTTCCAAAATGGCGTTCGTTTAGGTTGTGCGTTACATTATTTTTATTTATTTTATAAGAAAATTTTAAAACTGTTGACTTAATCAGGTAAGGTGTCTTCAATTTCTTACAAGCTACAAATTCCATTGATTTATTTGTACTTTGCATGTGTAAATTTCCCATCTCTTATTTAGAAACATGGGTCGCTCGCCAAGTCCAAGGCGACGCGACGATAGACGTCGGGACGACAGGAGAGACCGGGATAGGGACCGCGACAGGCGAAGACAGCGTACCCGGTCCCGTTCCAGGTCTCTGGACCGACGGAGACGCTCTCCAGACCGACGCCGGTCCCCATCACCCCGCCGGCGAAGGTCGAGATCCATCTCTCCCGGGCCATCAACCACATTCGTTCCGAAGCCAAAGAAGACATTTGGCGAGCGTCCTATAGTCACTCCTGCGGACTTGGAGGGTAAGACACCGGAAGAGCAAGAAATGTTAAAAGTTATGGGTTTTTGCGGTTTTGACTCTACAAAAGGTAAGAAAGTTGAAGGTAATGTAGAAGGCGAGGTCCACGTTGTTTTAAAACGTAAGTACCGACAGTATATGAACAGGAAAGGTGGGTTCAACCGGCCATTAGACTTTGTTGCGTAACGCACACCCAGCCTGCAGGGCTCACTTGATACTTATCATGTGATATTTTTTATTATGCTTGTTGGTGTGCAATAATATTGTTAATAATTGTTATTTAGTAGTTGTGGAGAAAGACAACAGGTTAGGTAATGGAGAAAAATATATTTATTGTGGTATAGCAACTTGAAATAAGTTAGAATCGGCCAGAAAAAGTATTTTGCTCAAAATTTAGCACAAAGTAGCACAAGACAAGTGCTACTTTGTGCTAAATTTGTGCTTGCTGGAAAAAAAATCGAATAGCAAGTTTAATAAATTATTTGTGAGTAGAAGGCCACAAACATTTATTGATAATTGATTCTCCGTCAAATAAATTACAAAATATAGGCTACTAAATAAAGCAGGAATAGTCAAAGTTCCACTACTATTCTTAATATGACTGAATACTTCATTGAACAGATTTTCCAATGTACCAACCTATTAATTAATTTTAACATATTATTGCACTTGACATGCCCCGTTTTCTATATAGAAATAAGTGTTGTATTTTCACTTTTATACTGAAAAATCTGACTATAATGCAGCCTGACAAACAAGATGTATATTTTGCATTGCTAATTTAAGTTTGTAAACAGACTACATATGAACACTGATAAAAATATTAAATAAAAAATTGCGTTAATCTCGAGAAATTTAGAACATAAATATCGAATTTACAATATTAAGTAAACTTCTGTGATATTCGGACACAACATTCGAATAAAAATAAATGCATTATTATGTCCTTGTCAACTTATCAAATGATTAAAGTTGCCAAATACGTATATATTTGGAAAATGCGTGTGAGAGCACCCTACGTGTGATCAGTACTGTAGATTTCAAACAGTTTACTTATTTAAAAAATATATTATATACGTGGCTATACGGATATATACGTGGCTGTTATTTGTGCACAGCCGCGTCGCGACGTTCCTAATACTCGCCCTGAAGTTGGTCTTCTGAATAGATCGAAACGGTCGTCGGCGATACCGACTAAAAATTGACGTGAGTAATTCCGGGTTAAAAATATATTTTTAATTATGTCAGCTCGCGTAACTTTCAATGATATAGTTTTACTTCTGGAGACCATTAAAGTTTCCAATGTACTGCTATCTCTTTGTAATCAATACTGACAGAGCATTTGTAAAATATGCATTGTAAATACCATTTGGCGACAGAACTGTAATAAGTGAGTGTTTATATTTGTCAGGCTGCATCTCTGTCATGAACTGCATTGCTGCAAAACTTGGTAATAGCATAGATATTTTTTAACAATTCTCTTGCGACATTTTTAAGCTCAAATTATAAATGGAGAAGCATAAGCATTATGAAAACATGGAAAAGCATTTATGAGAACAAGTTGTCATTCAGGATTTTCTTAATTTCAATGCTATTATGCTAATCTTCTTTAGGATTTTAAAAATCCTCAATTCATACCAGACAAATCACTCTAATTTCATATTTAAACTGAAAGTTCACAAGTGCATACCAAGTTTTGCAAAACTATAGTATATAAGTTAGTATAAGCCCGTTATATACAGTACCCGCGCGCTGCAGCCGCCCGCGCGGGCCCGGATCCGCGCCCTGCGCACCAAGAAACTTACGAAGTCGATTCGGGGTCGACAAACTAGTCTCACGCCTTCTGACGTCGTAGAAATCACTATAATGCCACACTGACACGGTTATAGCCACTATTTTTCAATTGTTACAACAGATTTTTGGTAGAAACTTAAGACACCCTCAATTTACAGTCTATTTTCTACCAAAAATTCTAATTTGGAATGTCGAAGGACCAAGACTGCCTATAAGACTGAAAGCCGCGTTGCCCGCTCGGCGTGCCATAGCAATAGTGTTACAGAGTTATTTACACACTGATATACACACACGTCCCCCCTCAACCCCCTTGTCCTCCATAATGTACAATAGTCAAAGATTTGCTAGTCAGAGTGTACTGTTCGTAATGTGATCTTCGGATGCACGATTTCTGTCTTTGTCAAATCACATAAACCTTTTTTTTTTTAAAAAAAAGATGCTAAACTTTCAGGACTAAAAAAATATTGTCAAAAACATAAGTCATTCATCCAAATCCGTTGCGAACAGTATTCTCTGCCCAACAAGTCTCCATAGCCCATATACAATTATACACAAGTTGCTTATTGTGATATTTTTTTAAATAATATATAAAGCACACACGCCGCGCGGGAACGGGCGTCGACTCGTCCACCCGGAAACGATTTTGTTAGTTTGTCACGTCATCAGCCCTTAGAATGAATCTGACTGACACATAGGCGTTTGCCAATGCTAAAAAAGTTTAAAACAATCTATTTTATTACATATAGCCAGGATAGCTCAGGATTATTATAAATTAATAAAAAATATGTGAATTTGTTTTATCAAAATACTGACAAGCGAGATGCTGATAAGATGTAATGTTTGATGGAAATTTAAATTGTTATTCTGGCTGTTACGAACTGTCATCATGCATTTATTAATAAAAATGCGGAAACATTATATTTTTCTCTTTTTTATCACAATGTATAATAACAAATTTTCTTAATTTTATTCAGCCACTTAAAAAGAAGATTATTAAAAAAAAATTAAATGTAATTTTTCTTTCTTTCATTTTGGATTAAGGCTGACTGTATATTTCAATTAGCATGTTCGTAAATTTAAAAAGCATGCTGATGTTTCACTCTTTAATTTTTGAATTCAAGAGTTTGATTCTATAATATTTTTGAATACAATAACCAAATAATTTATTTTCTTAAAAAGGGAACCGCCTTCAATAAACCAAATTTATGAAGTCGATTAAAATACTGAAAACACTATAACTCAATTAAAATCACATTGAGTAATATGTTTAATTTAAATCTTTTTTATTTGTTGTTAATCAGTAAAACTTGATTCATTCCCATTTGTAAATACCACGAATTTTATTTATGATAATTTATAACAAATATATGGGCGACGTCCGAAATTTTTAAAAACGCTTGATTATTTTTCTGTTGGTAGGAATAACATCTGACAATTAAAAAAAATATATATTGAATTTAATTCCTCAATTAATGGCGGAACTACGGTTAAGTACTATTGTCAAACTGATTTTTTTTTTCTATTCATGACCATGGATACAAAGTCCTTCAGTCGAAAACTTCAATTACAACGTAAATTACTTTTAAACTTAAAATTATACAAAGATTAATAATTACTTAAAAACTATAACATACAAAATAAATTTTTTCCTACTGTGTTACATATATAGTCATATAATGCATGGTAATATTTCTTATGAGCTAATAAGTCCTGAACGCGGCGGGGAACGCTTTGTTTATTTTTCAAACCTTGTTACCAACACCTTTAGGTTAATTTCAATTGACCTAAAAGTGTTGGTAATAAGGTCATTGAATTAAAAAAAAAATACATCATTTGATGCTCATTGGATAATTCTGTGTCAAACTTACATGTAAAATGACATTTGTTTTTTAAATTTTTCACTGCATGGGAAGATTTTAAATAAACGATTAAGCGAAGAAGCCTTAATATCCTGATTACCATAAAACTAGGAAATCAGGAATGGTATTGGAAGAAGGTGGAAGGATTGATGGTGGAAGAATGTACTGTACTGTAATGTACTGCCTACCCCTATGGGAAAAAGGCGTGATCAAAAAGGCGATGTATGTATGTAGGAATGGTATTTCTACCAACAGAAAAATAATCAAGCGTTTTTAAAATTTTCTGACATCGCCCATTATTTTAAGTGTAAAATCGAATCTTTCGTTTTTTATGTTAGTGCAAAATCTAATATTTCCATTAACATTTCGGTATTAAATATATAGAAATTGAATTGTATTGATTGTAATATTATCTCGACTACTTACGTAATTATTTTGCTTTGAATTTAAAAATTCAAAATTTTGTATTTCTTAACATATTATTAAGAATGTAGATATTTAAGTATAAAATTGCATTGTAAAAAAATATTTCTTCCACTCGTTGCCTGGACGTGGACTTTTCTTTGTATTTAACTACTAATAGGGTATTTGACTACTTTGAAAATATCGATTAAAAACTTATTAGGATAAAAGTAATTTTTTTAATGTAATTTAGCTAACAATTTACATTAAAACTTAGAAATAACTAAGTCTCCATGTTTTACCACGTGACTAAAAACAGATGAATCTTAAATTACGTCATCTACAGGTTACATAGACAAAATATGATAAATGTCAACATAACTAACGCCTTTGAATGCTTTATAATCTTATTGGTGGCTTATGGTATTATTGGTGTACACGGTGATTCTATCAGATGTAGACAGACACAATGTCAAGTGTATCGATTTGACAGTTTACATGCTTATAGCGTCATAATCAGGTGATTTTGCGTTTTCGCGGTTTTTTTGTAAATTAGACTTTGACGTTTTTTTAATATAGAATAAAAAATTTAACAAGGATTTAATCGAAAAGATATATTAAGCAATAATGAATAATTTAAGAAACTTTAAAATTTTGTCAAATGCCCTATTAGCTACTGAAAACGCAAATCCTAAAAATGTTATTTTGTTTATATTTCAGAATAAACAATTTAATTTGGAAACTGTTTTTTTATGTATCTCGACGTCTCCTATCCTAATTTTTCTAGTTAGACTGCTTGAAGATTTCACAGATAATGTATTTCTGTTGCCTCATCAACAACAAATAATAAAAAAATATAAATATTAAATTCCCATACAACAAATTTCTTTTTTTTTTGCATTTTTCATAGAAAATTGTATGGAGCCTTTCGTGAGCCAGTCCGACTCGGACTTACCGGTGTTTTTAGGGTTCCGTACCCAAAGGGTAAACCTGGAACCCTATTTAGTACTAAGGCTCCGCTGTCTGTCTGTCACCAGGTTGAATCTCATGATTCGTGATAACTATAGACTTGAAATTTTCACAGAAGATGTATTTCTGTTGCAGCTACAACGACAAATAATAAAAATTTTAGGGGGCTCCCATAACATAAACCTGATTTTTGCTCGATATTGATAACAATAACGGATAGACGCTTGTACCAGAAATTAGCTTTCATACCAGAAATGTGATTTTTTTTGCTTCATTTTGCTCTATATTGACAACGGCAATAAGTAGATGCTTGAAATATTCATAGAATATGTATTTATAAATTAACTTTAAATATATTAAAATTAAATAATTCTAAGGGGACAACCTTTTTCGCCAAGATTTTCACAAATTCCTGTGAATGAAACCATAAAGGAGAACAAATACCCATTAATGGGGATTTTAAACGGGTGTTTTCGGAAAATTCTAAGAACGTAGACGTTCTTAGAAAAAGTCAGTCAACTACAAATAAATAGGACGATGTCAAAAACAGCGATTTTCTTTAATCCTTTAATTAATTTACATACAAATATACATAAATACATCGAGATATTCTTAATAACAGCCACTGAAATAAACTAAGTGTAGACATAATTTATTTTTTAGGAACACCGGGCAAGGAATATTAAATTTAAAAAACATTACGATTCTTACAAATCTTTGACTAGAGACAGTTCCGCGTTTCAAATGAGCTCTTCCCGTACCCATAGGGAATTACGGGGTAAAAGTACCCTGTAGCCTACCTTGATCAATGGACTATTATATAACACTGAAATAATTGTTCTTTGACCTGAAGTTTCTGAGATTAGCGCATTTAAACAAACTCTTCAACTAAATATTATCAGTATAGTTACAATACGGTCAACAATGTAATGTAAAATTTATATCTGCGAAAGGCAGTAAGATAAAAAAGGAATCTTCAATAAACTTTTTTGTGACACTTGACATTTAATTTTAACAATAATATTACAAAATCAACTGGAATGGAATATAAACACTGCGAGAACGAATGTGATACAAATTGAAATTTCTGTAAAATAAGTTTAGTAACTACATGTACTATTTTGACTTGCCTGTACAATTGTTCAGACCCTGTGATGCAGACAGTAACCAAGCTTCACATGTTTAGTAGTTTGGAATTAAGACATATTTCGCTACATACAATAAGAACATTATCAGATTAATAATACACTGAAATAATAAATATATAGGGACAAATAATCCAGATTAAATTAGCCCCAGAGTTTGGAGACTTAGGTAATGGGATACTGACACAACGATACTTTATTTTATAAAAAGTACACATACTTATAGATAAGTATCCGAGACCCTTTTTTACTATACCTGTATATTTAATCATACTTTTTTTAAACTATACGTAACAGTACGTGTGAATTCTCAGATATTTTTACCTAAATTTCGAGTAGTCAACTTCGTACTCACACTGCGACATATAAATGCAACACTTGTCCTAAGGTTTTAATACTAATTGAGATTTCAGTTAATAAAGCAAGGAAAAGAATATGGTCAGGAGTTTCATAGTAGGTAAAAAACAAGAGATCAAATTTGAAGGATGTATATTCGACAAACCCGACGCCTGAATGGCGGCTATCAGCCGCCATGTTCCGTTCGGTGAGTGGGCGAGCCGGAGGCCAAACTTCCCCGCCCTCTCCATTTAGGGAGGGCAGGGGATTTTTACAGGCCTGCAACGCTTCTGTGACCCAGCGGGTGTTGCAGTTGTCTATGGATGGCGGTGATCACTTTACATCACGTGACCCGCCTCGTTTGCTCGTTTGCTCGTGCTCGTTTGCCTCCCTCTAACATAAAAAAAGACAATTGGATTTTTAGACTTCCGTACTCAAAAGATCAAAACGAGACCCTATTACAAAGACTCCGCTATCCGTTGGTCTGTCTGTCTGTCTGGCTGTCTGGCTGTCTCTTTACAAACAAATACTGAAAAGATAATTAAATAAATATTTAAAGGACCTCCAAACATTAGTTTTTTTTTTGCCATTTTTATAGATAATGGTACGGAATTCTTCGTGCGCGACTCTGGTAACGGACTTAACTCGTTTTATTGAAATTATTACAAGGTGGAGATAAATCTTAATAATAAATGTACATAATAATCAACACCTATCAGATATATTAGATATTAGATAATCGATATGCCGTATGCATATTCATTGAATATATATATTACTTTTTTTAAAATTTATTCATTAACTTTATTGTCAAAGTTGCTATTTTTCACGAGTTTTTAATGATTTGTTTTATTTTATTTTCTATAAATATATACAGTATCACATCTTTATCCCCTACGGGGTAAACAGAGCCAAGAGCCGTATGACTCGAAGGCCACGCTTAGCAGAATGGCGGGCTTATTGGTGGAATGGAGATTCAGAAATAGTGACAGGTTGTTAGTACATTGTCTGTGTGCTCCTTCCTTGATTGTCTTTTACAATATTGACGGGAAGAGAAGCAGCTGTCACAATCTAAGTTATTCTTTCACTCCCAGGCTAGAATGGAAGTCTATAAAAAAATATGCATACGATTTATGGAAAATCTTTCACGATAATCTTTAGACAACAATTATACATATTATCATTTATAAAATCTACCCGAAACTAAAATATTAATATATTTTGTCTCGCTCATTTTTCTTCATTAGGAAAAGGACAAAATATATTTTAAAACTCCAGCAAGTATTCGGTAAATTTTAGTTATTGTTGTATGTCATCGTTCATTTCACGTGCGAAAGAGATGCACAATATTTGGCGAATGTTGCCATCTCTTTCGCATACCTTTATAACAGAAAGAGACAGGGAATCTAAGATTGTTGATCTACATAACAAAACATTACACATAAATGTCATTTTTGTTTAAATATTTACATATGTTTTACTTTATTGTTCTAGAAAATTCTGTTTTTTGCATTGATTTTATCAATATTGTGGCTTTAGCAAGATTATTTCTTTATCAAGCTCGATAAGCATAATTTTTTTATTATCACTTAGGGTAAACCACCCTATTGTTGGCACTATGATAATTATTGGCACACGTCACCGACACATTATTGACCGACTGAATTGCGGCTATCAGCCGTCCTACTCCGTCCGGTGAGTGGGAAAACCGGAGACCCAACTTC
>JADGIL010042481.1:0-10136 GCA_020352625.1 Cactoblastis cactorum
ACAAATTTAACGGATTTTATCGCGGTTTAATCACTAAACACAAAGGAATTTCATACTGTTTTAAGTTCTTTATGTGTAACTATTTATTGAGCTCCGACGTTTCGGATACTTTTCAGCATCCATCTTCACGGAAGACTGAAGTCTTAAAATCCGTTAAATTTGTTTCATTTCAATGACTAATATTCGCGTAAACTTAAGAAATCCATTTATAATAATTTCTTGACAAAATGAATTGAGGAGAAATATACAACAAACAATAACAAAACAAAATTGTTTAATGAAAACTCTCTCATATCTTTGTATTTATTTCAATTCAAAAACAAAGTTATTCAATCAATGTCTAAACTTCTTAATTAAATTTACAAAACCAAGTGTTTGGACTCCGAATATTATAGCAATTCAAAAATGGGCAACAGACGAGCGTGCATAAAAACATTTACGAATGTGGGGCAAGCAAGGAAATATGACGACCTCCGTGGTGTAACGGTTAACGTACTTGACCGATACTCAGGAGGTCCCGGGTTCGATCCCCGGTAAGGTCATGATGGAAGATGATCTTTNNNNTATATATTTATTTATTTATATGTTAGGATTGTAGTAAGTGGAAGGATGTTAATGTAGCTTACCCCTATTGGAAAAAAGGCGTGATCAAATGTATACATAATTTTGTCTGCATTAGTTAGAGCTAACTTTAGCAAGTTTTAATTGTAATTTTTTTTTGTATGCTAGATTTTATATTTCAATTACGTATTATATATAATTACTATAAATGCATTATCAGGTAGTTTCAATGTATACTACAAGTTCAATGATTTTCAGGAAATTACTGAAAATTAACAATGTTATATAAAATAATTTTTTCGTAGTTTTTTCTCTCTCAATTTAAAACAAAATATAACAAATATTTTACATTGCAAACTATCCATAAATAATATAAATAAATATATAAGGATACTTTTGCAATGTAAAAAAGACGTCTATTTCCTTCGATGGAAAAGATCTGGTACATAAGTCTCTGAACCTATTTAAACTAGTTCACACTAGTTACGGCACAGACTTATAATAAGTAGAGCATGTATGTGTCATCATCTAATTAGAAACCCAAAGTGCCGCTATTGTTCTACCTTCTGTGACATCACAAAATCAATTGACTGATTAGAACCCCTCATCAGATCATCTGACATTTATTGAGTTTTAAAAACAACTCAGTATTACATAATTATTAAACTTATAATGATCTGCGTGGCGTTATGGTTACTTCAATGTCCCGTCTAGTGGAATATGATCTTTTCCTAATCTAGATCTTGGATATAATTTGTTACAAATTATAATGTCAATGAGCTAGTAACCCACAAGACAAAATTCTTACTTACTTTGGGGCTAACTTAACTATGTGATTTGTCTCTATATTTTGTTTTTATTTAAGTTTTTTTTTTACAGCTGCCACCAATAAAAATCAAGTAAGCGACGCTAAATGGACGAATCTCTACTTGAATTGCTGCGTGCTTGCGTGGTTTACTTGTATTATGAGTCTGAGTTACTGCGGGTTCGTTCTGAATCTCAATGATCGTTTTCAAGTTGCAATCTGAGACTGCAATTTATTGGATGCAATTGAGTCTTTGCTTTGTGTCCCCAAGGTCTTTGTAAAAATACTTGTATCGGCATACAATTTTGTATATATATTGAAGTGATGTTTCATTAAATTCCTATGTGGTGGTCTCATCAGGTTAGTAATAAGATTCTCATAAGATAATTAAGTTAAAAAATTCCCATGCGTCATTTTTATTGTCATTATCATTTTAATTATTATTTGTATTATAATATTAACTGTCTGAAACAACTTATAAAATTAATAAAAATAAAATTGTAATTCTACTATTAGTCTGTAAAACATTAAGACCAAATAGGTACCTTAACCGTCCAACCAACAGGTGCCGGTGAATGATAAAATTTATTTTATCGATTACATTAAAATTCGTTCGGGGGTAAATTAGCCCCATTTAAATGTCAGGCCAAAACCCTTCCCGTAGGCGCGTACGTGAATTTTTCACGAGGGTTAATGTCGATTTTGGAGGCGGAAATTTTGGGATGTGAAAATGGATTGCCGTAATCTGTAGATGTAAAAAGCATTAAGAAATATAAGTTTATTTATAGATAAAAGTATTTTTATTTTTATTCGATAAATAAATATATATATTTTTACACTACGAAATCGTCAAATACGTACTACAGTTATTATAAACTAGTTTTTACACGCGGCTACGCTCTTCTCCCAAAATTTCTCGAACTCGTGGGAATTTTCCCCGTTTGGGGAGGGCGGGGAAGTTGGGCCTTCGGCTCTCCCACTCACCAGACGGAGCATAACGGCTGACAGCCGCCATTCAGGCGTCGGTCTTCTGTGGGAGTGTGGTACTGCCCCGGACGAGCCGGCCTATTCATGCTGCAGGCTAGTTCTATTACATAATACACAATAATACGTATTTATTGGATTGTAAAGAAGATATGTTCCGAATATGGAATAAATAAGTATGGAATAAAATATCTGTCAAATACCACGGGTCTAACAGGATTTATCTATACGCTTTTCATGAAATTTTTCATGACTTTTTCACATAAATGTACATATCTGTTTCCAGCGATGACAGGTTGGACCTCCGATTTCAGTTCAAGGATTATTTCTGGTGTATAAGCTCGAATAAACTTCAATGAGTGGCTTTTTGTTACTTATTTTTTATTTTCGCAAAATTTTTCAATTAATATATTCCTTTCAACCTCTAACTTCTGTCTTTGGTTTTTTTTCTCCCTTATTAAATATAATCGAATTCAATATTGCTCCTAAACCAATATTTTTCCCAGAATTTATTACCAAAATCACGGCTTTGGGGCATAGCAACGAGCGTAAGATACGATACGGAAACATTGGAAAATTGTGTAACAATTGAACCACCGAATAAGGATAATTTTTATTCACTCAAATATTAACAAATAAAAAAGAATTTAATGGTAATTTAATTCGTAAATAATTTTTTTTTGTCAATAATATGGTTTTCTATCCTACATCCATGTAAATTTTCTCCCTAAAAACAAACTTTTGCATTCATACAGTGCATATAACTAATATAAGCAAGATATTTATCATTTACTAGCTGATGCCCGCGACTTCGTCGACGTAGATTTACTCGTGTACAATAAGTTATATCCCTCGGGAACCGTATATTTTTTCAGGATAAAAAGTAGCCTATCTTTTATTCTTTTATAAGTTTAATAAATTAATTAAATGAAATTTGACATTAAAAAAAAAAAACTTTTTATGAAAATAATTCAGTTTATTAAAAAAATAATTAAAACAGCATACAGCTCAACTAAATTAAATAACAATACCTTTAATAATAAATTACACCTGCAAAGGGACTTTTCAACGTCAGTACTTAAAAAATATTTTTGCTTAAACATAATGAAGCTACCGACTACCACATTATTCCGGAACAACCACTGCTGAGAAGAAACGCCGAAAGAAACTCAAGCAGTTTTAGTCTCTATTATTTCAGAAGGGCTTTGATTAATTATATAATATTCTTGACTATTTTTTTTTTTAATGTAAGAGGGAGGCAAACGAGCAGGTGGGTCACGTGATGTTAAGTGATCACCACCACCCATAGATAACTGCAATACCCACGGGGTCACAGAAGCGTTGCTGGCCTATAAAATCGCCCTACCCAAATAGGGAGGGCGGGGAAGTTGGGCCTCCGGCTCTACCACTCACCAGACGGTGCATGGCAGCTGATAGCCGCCATTCAGGCGTTGGTCTAATAAGGTATACAAGTCAAATATATAAGAGCTTATGAGATTATCTTACTTTTAGGGTTCCGTAGCCAAATGGCACAAGCGGAACCATTATTTAAAGCTTAGTCTTTAGCCGAGGGCCCAACTTCACCCCCTCCCCAAATATGTTAGCGGTATGCAACGGGTGTTGCTTGTGTCAATGGGCGGCGGTGATTACTTAACATCACGTGACCCGCCTGCTCGTTTGCCTGCCTCTGCCATAAAAAAAAAAATGTAATGCGTCTCGCTACGCTAACAAGATAAATATACATTTTACTCTTTTACGTAGTTGTAATAAGCACGTTTCATCAAATAACATAAAATCCCTGACAATTTTGTAACAGTGATTACGCTTCAAGGAAATTGAATGTTCTTCGTAAAATTTTACCGCTTTCCATATTTATTGTCGGCGAAATCGATCATTTTATGTAAGTTCTGGAGTTTATGGACCGTATTCACGGCTGCAGGGGCTGTAATAACTTCTGTACCTCATAAGGTATATATAAAATTATAAAAAAAGTATATTGAATAATGAATTAATATGTATGTAGGGAAAAATCACTGTAATTGTGCTACCTAAAAAGTAAGTTTCAGACTTGTGTTATGGGATTTTTATATATATTTATTTATTTTATAACCTAAGTAGTGACCTACTGTTGGGCAAAGACCTCCCCGTTTTTTCCACACATCCCTGTCCACAGCAACATCTGGTCAGTTGGGTAATAATTTAAACAAGTCGTCCCGCCATCTCCTTTTTAATCTACCTCTACCTCTGCGGCCTTCCGGTATCCAAAAATCTTTCTGGCCGCATAGGAACATGTCCCGCCCAGGCATAATAATATATAATATATAAATAAATAAATAATAATCACATTAATATATAAATAAATAATAGAAGTAGGTGCAAGGACTGCCAGATTTTATATGTATTTGTAACTAAATATAGTATCGTGGGCTAAGTAACTAATTTCTTACTATTACTAACTCACTTTGGGGCTAATTCAAGCTGTGTAATTTATCCCTGTATGTTCATTGATTTGCAACATTATTTTTGTGTAAAAAATTATCTTTCTGGGCAAGAATTTTCAGTTAACATATTACGAAATCACATGAGAAGATAGTATATCATTACCACCCGCTGAAAAGCGTATAAGCAGTGTGACAAATGACGTCATTTTCTCGTCTCCCCGTTGCGAGGTAGATAAATTTATACATTATACACGTAAACTGATGTACTGTTCTAATGTTGATGTTCTAAAATTACAAATTACAAAAGTTACCTTTAAGATAAGAGTGAACAAGCATTACTTCAGTTTGCGTACTCCACCTTAGACCTCATCGTTGCTTTCCATCAGACTTCCCTGCAGGCAAACTGTATAAGCAGCTTTGCAGGGCATTATTTTAGAAACAGTAATTGTATTATCTTAATAAATAAATAATAAAAAATATTGAAGTCAAACGCACTAAAGTTAGAAAAAAAAGACTTACACACTGTGGAACGAACTGCATGCAGCGGTATTACGCGGTATTACCGGACCAATACGACATCGGAACCTTCAAGAAAAGAGCGGTTAAATTCCTTAAAGACCGGCAACGCTCCTGTGACCCCCCGGTTGTTGCAGGTGTCTATGGGCGTGTGTCTATGTTTTGATGAAAGTCGTATTATTTCAATGTCATCGTCATAGCTTTCTCTAATCTACCCTCAACCTACATTTACTATGGAAACAATTAATTACATTACTGTGAGCTATGCCGCCGCCCATCAATAAGCCATCCAGGGCGATATACGTTTAATTAAACGTTGTACCAACGATTACATGTTGTAGATAACATAGTGTTGATTATATTTCGTCGTCAGCAAATTTTTTTTTATAAAACAGGTTTATATATCACTAGCCGACCGTGCCCACTTCGTTGGGCGTTAAAATATAGTTCATGATCGGTTCTGCATTTCCAAAAATAAGCACTTAAATACAAACAAACAATCAAAGTATACCTCTTTATAATATTAGTATAGAAAGACAATTATAGATCAATGTTCAAAGCTCAGATCAATCAGAAAATATTTTTTTTCAATCGTGACCTGACTGGTGATCAAACACGGAACCATCTGAGTAACTAGCAGACACGTTAACAATTACGCCACGGAGGTCGTCAATACAGTAAATAATTATATTATAAGGACAGATTGAATCGCAAACTACTCGTAAGTTCAAGACTTGTATTATTGTGATACTTACTTACTCAATGACCCTATATGTATTTCTAATTAAATCAACAATGTTTTTCTGGAAGTTTGTTGAACTGACGAGTAAAATGACATTTGTTTTTTTTTAATTTTTCACGGTTTGGAAAGATTTTATACGTCGGCATAAAAATCTAATATTTTAAAAGGTAATCTTAAATATAATATAATTAAAACTTAAATATAATTAATAATAAGGTAAACTCAGTTTCGCCCCACGTGAAACAAGCAAACTCAGATACTGAAAGTCAATAACAAACTTTAGTCAACATCATGAAATTAACAATCTATTTGCAGGATCAGACAAACAAAACTATTGCGTGAGCTTACTTTGTGAAGCCACAGATCTAAATTTATATATTTTACATAATAATAACCACAGGGTAATACTTCTATCTGCACAAAAATGTCTGTCATACAAAATTATAAATCCGCCTAATAATATCTTGTATTTCAAATCTAAGTTATTGTTTCATACGACTAAAATAGTTGCGAAAATTTCTCTAATAAATCTAGTCCAGTCTATAGAGCTTCAATAGAGTCCTATTCCAGAAACTCTATCCTAATTGTGATTGTACAGAACAATTAGAACACATCTCAGACAATGCCTAGTCGAAACCAGACCTTTCCGTCTCATCGAGCCTCAATTGCGTGTCAACCACTAGTTAACATCGTGTTCAGTTTGCATTGGTTCAGAGATAGGCGAAGACAAAGCTAAGCAATCTGAGTGTAATCGTATCAATTTAGACACACAACACAATCAAATTAATGACGAAATTTACATTAATGTACACACACACACAGAAGACCGACGCCTGAATGGCGGCTATCAGCTGCCATGCTCTGTCCGGTGATTGGAAGAGCCGGAAGCCCAACTTTTTTTATTTTTTATATATATTATGTCGGTCTTCTGTGGGAGTGTGGGTCTTCCCCGGACGAGCCGGCCCATTCATGCTGCAGACTAACAAAGCAAGCAGCAGGCTCCACACCACTACAAGTAGTGGCTCCATACCACTATAAAGTAGTGGCTCCATACCACAAGAATCATAATTACTATGAGATTGCTATATATGTACTTTACAACTTTAACGTTGTAAGTACATATTATTTAAAGTTCCAATTTCCATTTAATGTCAGCTCCTGACTTCCATTGATCCTGTAGAGTACTGTACTTTCCTTTCGCGTTCCAACTTTAATGAACTTGTTTGAAGTTCCAATAAGAACTTGCAATTTTTACCGCGTTGTTACTACTAAGTTATTCAGAACTTCAGAGGGAGTGTAAAGGTTATTTCTACAGTATAAATACATATATAATTTTTAAAGGTTAAACAATAATTAGTGTTTCCACGGTTTACTCACGTTAATTATATAATTAAACAATAATGTCTACAATAACTTCCCCGCCCTCTCCATTTGAGGAGGGTAGGGGCTTTTTAAAGGCCGGCAACGCTTCTGTGACCCCGCGAGTGTTGCAGCTGTCTATGGGCGGCGGTGATCACTTAACATCGCGTGACCGGCCTGCTCGTTTGCCTCCCTTATTCATAAAAAAACCTCAACTGGTATGAAAATTGTTATCACTACATGGTATACAAATATTTTTGTGATCTGTGGTATAAAACAAAGTCGCTTTCCGCTTTCTGTTCTTATGTGTACTTAGATCTTAAAAACTACGCAATGAATTTTGATTTGACGGATGCAGTTTTTTTTTACAGAAAGGATTCACAAGGAAGGTTTTTAAACCCGTGCGAAGCCGGGCGAGTCGCTAATTATAATTATATTCACACCAGGCTGTATCTCATGAACTGTGATAGCTTGTTTTAGCAGTTATAATTAACACAGAAGACCGACGCCTGAATGGCGGCTATCAATCGCCATGCTCCGTCCGGTGAGTGGGAGAGCCGGAGGCCCAACTTCTCCGGCCTCCCCAAATGGGGAAGGCAGAGGTTTTTATAGGCCGGCAACGCTTCTGTAACCCCGCGGGTGTTGCAGTTGTCTATGGGCGGCGGTGATCACTTAACATCTTGTGACCCGCCTGCTCGTTTGCCTCCTTCTGACATAAAAAGAAATCACAGATGATGTATTTTTGTTGCCACTTTAAGAACAATAACTAAAAGTAAAATAATATTTAAGAAGGCCTCCATAAAAAAGATACTGATTTTTTTTTAAATAACATTATGGAACCCTTGGTGTGTAATTCACTAATATTTTTCTACAATTATTAATTGAAGAAATAAGACGTAAATCAAATTAAATAATAAATGTATTCAGTTCCGTATACTAACAATTTTTAATCAAAATAATACAAAAATACTTCATAATGTTTCATTAATATTATACAATAAATCTTTTTAATCACTCAAGTCAAGCAACGACTGTATTTTATTGTACAAAACGTGCCCTTTTCAGCATAACGGCTTGTTTTTGCCATAAAATAATTCAGGAGCAAGTTTTCTTAGGCCGAGTGTACATGACACAAACTGATTTATATTAAAACTAGCAATTAACACAAATTAATAAATTATTTTTTTCTCGCCTGTTTTTTTCGAGTGGCATGAAACAATCAAATTAAAATTTGTTATATTCAAATTGTAGTGCTAAAGCTCAAACCTAGAAACGTGATGGTTAAAATAATATTTATTTAACTTGGAGATATATCTCCAAGTTAAATAAATATTATAATGCAAGTGATACCTTTACGCTATTCGGAAAACTAACATTTTTTTAACTGAAATAAACTGCAACTAAAGAAACTCACCACCGTTATCTAGTCCTCGCATATAAAAATCTGAATATAATAAAAATGTATCATATTGTGTTCTTAAAGTTTATCAAATATTGATTTAAAATAAAAGTTTATTTACAGAATTACCACGAAATGTGATATGGCTTTAATAGTTGCAATATGATTATTTGCAAACTAAATATATTTATTTATTTGTCTCTTCTTCACGCATTTATTTTACTTACTATAAGTTTATCTGTGGAAACTTGTAATTACCTTTTTTTGTTTTTTAGTTCTACTTATGTTTAAAACTGTAAGTTTCACAGAAATGTAAAGTAAAATAAATTAAATTATAGGAATCTCCTTTTAAAGATTTATTACATTAAATGTCATTTATTCCAAAAATCCTTTGACACCGAGAAAACCGCGTATAAGTTGGTTATTATATATACTTAAAAAATTCCGCGTGTAACATAAGCCTTAAAGTCGACATTAAAACCACAAATGTTTTTGAACGCTTGGGGTAATCTATATCAGGATCTGTTTCGAAGCGTAAAATATTAAAAAGCTTAAAAACAAGACCCTTAACAACGTTTCATTAATTAGTTGTCACGTGGTTTCGCGCACGGAGGGTTACGTGCCATTTAGATAAAGTTGCAAAAATATCACGTGTGCTGATACTCACACTCATCGACGCAAAAAGAGGGGTGTTAAAAGAGTGGTTTGTTATATACCCCCGATACAAAGTGATAGTTAAGTTTGACGTATGTTTTGTAATATTGTGTCCGAAGGATTTTAATTTTTAAATTTAATTACTTTTTCTCAAAGGGTACCTAACAATTAAATATAACAGGCTGCATAATATATAAAAATTAGCAAAATTTCCAAACGATCACAAGCAACCGATAGCCAATATAGGTAGACGGCTAATTAATATCCAATATAAAATTAATTAATTTTATCTAGGGCCAGTTATTACCATAACCATTCATTATTAATGGACACCCCGCCTTTTAGTAATTTCCTAAGGGATCAAAGGGGATAAAGGGTCTTTTGGAAATGGCTATAACGCCTGTGTGATTTGCATAGCAAGATTGTCCATCAAATTTTGTTTATTTTTGCGGCTTTTTGCGACTTTTCATTCTTCATTTTTAGGACAGGTAATTGTATTTTTCTAGAATAATCTATAGAAATCTTGAAAAAATTATTGAAATGAAACAAATTTAACGGATTTTATCGCGGTTTAATTAGTAGACATAAAGGAATTTTATACTGTTTTAAGTTCTCTATGTGTAACTATTTATTGAGCTCCGACGTTTCGGATACTTTTCAGCATCCATCTTCACG
>JADGIL010042582.1:1899-18378 GCA_020352625.1 Cactoblastis cactorum
ATCTCGTGTGCCGCCTGCTCGTTTGCCTACATATGACATAAAAAAAAAAAAATACTGCAGACACAAAACATACAAAAAGATTAAAATAACAAAATTGTCTAATTCATTTTATGTTTTAAAATTAATCGAAAAACAAGAATAAAGGTTCAAACTAATTCAATATATGTATGTATATGAATCGAGAGGTAATCTCCGCTGATCTCTATTACAAGACGAGAACAAAGGGATTCCGTGTCAACTGATATTCCGCCGCCACCGGAAAGCTAGCTGTGATAACTATCTTCATTGTCTATTGGCTTTTGTCTATACCGTAGTCTATTGGCTAGACAACTATGGAAAGTGCTTGTTTACTCAAAGAATCCACGACATAGGATCTTGATGAATGCATTGCGAACTAATGGATTGTGATTATAAAGTAAAACAGAAAATGTGGAAAATTAAAATTTGTGTTCGCATTTCTATAGTTTGTTTGCTAACAGTTTAGTTTGAAAAAATACTGTTCTTTTTAAAACCTAGAAGCAAAGATTTGTAAAGATCTTTTAAAATTAAATGGTTTCCAGAAATATTCATAAATATACAGTTATACAAATATGCAGTTCCTATTCGGGTCATAAGTTCTGTCAAAACCTTATTATTTTTAATTTTTGGATAATGGCCAGATATGTCCTAATTTTAAAAATAGAATGTTCGCGCTTTCTGAAAATAAAAAACAAATTCTTTTTTATTCATTTACAAATATGGAGTGCTCGAAAGAAGATAGAATCGCGAGAGTTGTCAATGCTCTGCAAAAATTGAAAATAACACTAAGGTTTGGTTATGTGTATATCGTCTATGAATTAAAATGTTAAGGAAATTGTTTAATTCTACAAAATAATTTGAATATTCATAACTTTTTTATTGTTATGATAGCCGCATTAAAATTTAATACAATAACATTTCGAATAACCATCTTTGACGGCCTTTTTGGCGCGGTGGTAAGGTCCTTGCCTCTTAACCAAGAGGTCTCGGGTACGATTCCCGCTCAGTTCATGATGGAAAATAATATTTTTCTGATTGGTCTGGGTCTTGGATGTTAATCTATATTAGTATGTTTATTATAAAGTGTCGTTGAGTTAGTATCCCATAATATAAGTCTTTATCTTCGTTTTGGGCTAACTTAATTTGTCCCTATATATTTATTTATCGTAGATAAAAAGACACTTGAAATGTGATTTTCCGTCTAGCCATTCATCATTCAAGAGACAGTCAAGAGACAGAGTAAACTAAGAAAATACCGTAGACGGAAGATTGGTAAAGTTGGTCCTCTTAGTAAGTAAAATTACGTCACTATCCTAAATTGTCTCTCGTTAATATTCATTATAGGCAAGTAACATTATTAGATTTCTATTTATAGGGCTAATCCATTAATCTTTACAGAAGTATATACAATACAATATCTATTGATCAAAATAGAAGTAACTAATTAAATTTCTAGAAACAAAAGTCCATTTATAAATAGTTACTTTTGTTTTCAGTTAATTAATTTATTGTTAAAGCTATTTTTGTATTTCTATCAATAAGTACAGTCGTTACTAACCTCGAAATACTAAGAACTTTGTAAATCCTACTAATACGAGTACTCTTTTACGAAAAATCTATTGGACGGATGAAACTTTACCATATCTAATATATGTATGAAGGTTTATACATCAAAATAACATATAGGCTACAAACCAAATTCCATGCGAGAGTGATTACCCTTAGTACCCTTGGTGGTACCCTTATATCATCGTTTTTATGATCATTATTGATCAATACTTATACTAGACGATCCGGCCGTATCGCCTAAATAATATAGACCAAAGAAATCGATCCATGAACAGCTATTTAGGAACCAAGGGGCGATTTGTCATTTCTAAGAAGGTCTAAATAGGTATATAAAATATTTGTCGTACAAAAACTTCAAGTAAGTCTGTATAGATTTACTTCAATGTAAATAGTTTTTGCATGGTTAAGGACAATGAGGTTAGAAGTCATAAATGTGGAAATGGTTTCAAGATCACGTTTCTAAAATGGATTCTTGCCACATTTGCAAGCCACTTGTCACATTGTTCATTCAACAATTTCGATGGCCCAGCAGTAAAGACCTTGTCTGTTAAGCAAGAGGTCTCGAGTTCAAATGCCAAAAATAATGAAAAAATGTTTGATAAGACCTGCGGCTTGTACTTATAATTGCATAAGTCTCCAAGCAAGCTTCTCAAAGTACCTACCAGGTCACTACGCCCGTGTTATTATGAGGGAGACACATTGAACTTTGAAAGCCACATCCAGGTAATTATATAGGTCTCTTTGTAACCCAGCTAAAGACTAATTTACCTTTGCTAATTTCCTGGTTGAAATCCTATAGTTTGCTCATAATTCAAACCTTTGAGATTATAATTAGCGGATATTGGTTGAGAATTCTTGGTATTCTGGATTAATATCCTTCAACTAAGCTAAAACACACATAAGAATTGTATCTCATATGTGTTTTAGCTTAGTTAAAGTTGTTTCTCTGTCTCTTAACTTGTGTTAAGAGACAGAGGAACAAGTTTGTGTCATATAAACTTGTATAGTGTAATTTGATCTATATAATATGTATGTATACTTATAAAAGCGAAATCACTGACTAATCACGAAATCTCAGAAAATATAAATGCTTGGGGTCTTAAATTCTGCATGGGGGTGCCTTTTAAGACGTAGGTGTTTGCTAAGACGGAATTATACAAAATTCTACAAGGATCGGGAGTTATAGGACGCGAACCTAGCCGCAGAAAAAATATACTTAGTTACTTTATATAATGTATTACATATAATAAAATTGTAACTGAGCTATGTCTGTACATGGGAGATATTTAAGAAAAACATATATAGGGGCTCTTTATATTATAGGACCCATAGAAGCCAAAACGATTGTTTTTAGAATTTTTGTCTGTCTGTATGTTTGTACACGCATCGGACAAAAACTATCGAACAGATCTGGATGAAATTTGTCACAGCGATGGACTATGACCTAGATTAAAAGATAGGCTTTTTATCCCGGAAAATGTACGGTTTCCGAGCGATATCATTTATTGTAACCCAGCAAGGGGCTGACAAGATATTATAGTATCCATTGGTCGGACGAAGTCGCGGGCATTAGCTAAATATAGTTTGGTATTCTACAATAAAAATAGTGACATCATTCGTCCCCATATATTTGCGTTTTTGAACGATGCTCTGTTCAAAACATGTCGCAGCGGACACGGTTTAAGATTTGACGGAAGCCGGTTTCCCAGGACACGATGCAGATTCGCCACGGCGGGGTGTGCCTTGAGTACGAGCTGGGGGAGGAAGGCGACTCCATGCTGGCGTTCGTGAGCGCCTGCGACGACTTCCGCGAGGCCCAGCAGTGGGCCGTCGACCGCGTGCACCACGACCGCCTGCGCACCTGGGACGAAGCACGGGTTCGCCCCACTGGACCCCCCCATCCGTGAGTCCTATCTGATCTTGAGATAGAATCTTCGATCTTAGAAATGCTCCCCACCAGACCCCCTATCCGTGGGTCCTATCTGATTAGATAGAATCTTCGATCAACAATAAAGAAATATATTCACAGTTCCAAACGAAATAAAGATGACAACTATTATGAAGTTCTATTTGCAGAATCGTGTATTAAAAAAAATTCATGATCTGTTCAGTATTTCCAATGTTTAGCCCTTACAAACTTACAAAGTAACAAACTTAACCTCATTATAATATATATTAGTATAGATATAACATTTTAAAAGTGATTTTAGTATTTATTGAATATATATGTTCTATCAGGTATGAAGAGAAATTATCGAAGAAGACCGACTAGTTTCAGTTCAGTGAGTATTAGAATTAACAATATTTTTAAAAGCAAATAAAGCCATATTTATTTTCAAACTGAAAATTATAATCTCAATGGGCAATGTGGGCTGAAATTTATAAAAAACGCTGAATTATTTTTCTGTTGGGAGGAATAACATTCCTGATTACCATGAAAAAAATAGCTTTTTTAGATCTATCAATTAATTACAAAAAATGATTGAATTTATTTCCTCAAAAATAAACAAGCGTTTTTAAAATTTTCGGACATCGCCCAACATTCTACGTTTACATCTTGAGAGTTGGTTTATTTTAAATCCTACTATTATTTAATTAGAGTTTTATTTGACTTAATATGAAAGAAGTGTGTTGTGGATTCGGAATGATGAATCGTTATTCTGTTTCATTTTTCTGCGATCTGAATTGTATTCAATTTGCAGTGTCTATTTTTACAGTTTTAATATGTGTTCTGACGTTTTAACTTTTTTAACGAGGCGTAAGTATTGCCAGTGATAAGTAATTTTTTTACCAGCCCGATTGACATTGAATACGGATATTGTATTAAATTCTATATATCATAATATGTGATATTAATATAAACAAAAAATTAATATATAATTGTGGGTTTGGGCAGTTACAAAATTAAAATTTTCAAAGTATTATTTTCTCATGTTATTTATTATACAGATTTAACTTCCAATATATTTATTTTTTCAAATGTTCCTGTTATAAAAGACGTTGAGATATTTCTAATTTTATATGAGAAGTTTTTATAGACAATATTTTTAGTGAAATAAGTGTAATATTGAATTTAAGGGCACGCCACCCGTCATTCAGATAAGCGTGAGCTTCTAGTTTCCTAGGCTTTGTCTGTCCGCTTAAAAAATTGAGACGTGATAATTTAAATTAATTCTCACTAATTCACTTGCCATATTTTGGTGGTGCACTGTTGTAAGATATTTGTAAAATGAAAATGACTTCTTTTTGGACTAGTCAAAAAGTTTAGTGTTAATTATCAGCGAGTCAAGACCTCACACTTTTACACTTTTCGTAGAATTTACTATTGTTTTTTTATACTTTAAAAACGAACCTTTCGTTGCGATTCGATTACGTCTGGTGCAAATTTTGAGACTGTTATTAAGATCTAGAATAACCTGTTTCTATGATTTTAAATAGTTATTTTTTAATGAGGAAAGTCAAGCATTTATGTAGTAGCTATAAGATATATTTTTACTGTTAGTAACATATAGGCGTATTGTTTTGTTGGGAATAGTTGGGAGTCTATGCCGAGTTCTTTGTATAGTAAACTAATTGGTGTTGTTGATGTATATTTACATTATATAGTTGATAAAAATTTATGAAAACATATCACTAGTTGTATGTAAGCACGTGTAGGCAGATGGCCATGATTATATATAGGTAGTAGTCCTTTATGTATTAGATTTATATTATTAACAATAGAATTATTTAAGTTAAATGTGAAACCCAAATTAAAATGCCTGTAATTAGGTAAATACAGATTAGGCTGTTCCTAATCAGTAAAGTTAAAAGTATTTTTTTATTTTTGTAATTAAGTCTTGAAGGCTGCATTATATTTAAGTTATTTTGTCATATTTAAGTCTGACGGCAAAGTTTTAGTTTATGTGTCAAGTCGAATTTATTTTGTTTCAAATTAAATTTTGTTTAAATCTTTGCGAAGTCAATTTTTAGTATATTAGATGCAAAAAGTTAAACACGAATGTTCTGCTGAGAAGGTAGGTACTGAGTATTTTTTTCGACAATCTTTATATTATATTACTTACCACATATTATTATGTGGTAGGTAATATACATATGTATTTAAGATGATTTCAAATTCAGTACAAAATATTTAAGAACAGGTCTAAAATTAATACCGTAAAATATTTTTATTATACCTTCCTATTATTGTTCACTAAGAAAAAATGTCCAGTATCATTTTCGGAATCATTCCATTATTGTTAAGGTATTTCTGTTTTTGAAGAATTACAAAGTTTTGTACAAAAATCTAACGATAATATGTCCTTAATATGGAATCATCTATGCATGTAAATTTCTATTTTTGCATTTAATAGACTCTAGTAATGACGGCTGTATTTTTGAGTCTACCAATGTGATTAGTACTGTTAGTCAGTTGAAAATAAACATATTTTTATAATGGATTTGCCTATTTTACTACTAAATGTGTTTGTTTTTCGGTTATTCATTTTGTTTTGTATTTTTGCGAAGAATATTCAACAGGATTTTATTTTATTGGAAAAAATCTTGTTTACTGAATTCCCTTGTACGGTTGTTTAGACATTATGGTCAACCGTCGTATATACGTGACCGTTTTCTTATTTTTATGAAATATGAATTACTAGCTAATGCCCGCGACTTCGTCCGACGAATGGATACTATAATATCTTGTCATCCCGTTGTTCGGTTACAATAAATTATATAACCGTAAATTTTTCCGGGATAAGAACTAGCCTATCATTCAATCTAGGTGTGCCAAATCTGTTCGGTTGTTTTTGTGTGATGCGCGTACAAACAGACAGAAAAAAATCTAAAAAAAATCGCTTTGGCTTTTATACGTCCTATAAAGAGCCCCCATATATATGTTTTTCTTAGGTTTCTCATATGTACAGACATAGCTCAGTTACAATTTTATTATATGTATAGATACTGTTCAAGAAAGGTCCGAAATAAAATGAACGCATTATATATTTTAATATTTTATTACATATTCCAGTAGAATACTTTCTATATTTATTATTGTACATGCTTACATCTCTGCACGCACACGACCCTAGGAGAAGTACTGCATTTTAACTATACATTCAAAGTGTTACATGGCTTTGTATGTGCTGATGCGACGAGTATTACACAATATCAGTAAAATATAACTTATTTCTACACTGTTTATTAAAAGGACAACGTAAATAAATTGAGGTCAATTGGTAAGGTCAGATATTATAAAAAACTGTAAAATTAATGTATCAAACTTGTTTAAAATTTTAATAAACATATAAATTGTTTCTTTGAAAGATAAAGAAAAGCTTAACTAATCTTAAAAACGATATAGTTATATTGTTGGGTTATTTTTTTTTATATTGTATTTTTACAATAAGCAGATTTCACAAAGATATATAATATAATAATTTAATGTAATATTGTAGCATTATTTAGGCCATTTACGGTATATTTTGTACAGTTTGTATCAATCTAATTGTAAAATATTGTATGCCAGACCGTATATCAAATTAGGCGGAATTTTGTGCGTTAATTATATAAATAAAAATTATAATACATTATAAAACCATATAAATAAAATAATTTCATTGCAGCTTCATTAAAATGATGCCTATGTTAAAAATGAAATCAGGAAAATATTATAATGATTAACTTGTGCGATTTTTCAAATGATATAAGAATATAAAACGCAATAATTTAAACAAAATTTAGACATTTAAAATTACCATAAAATAAAATTACGTCAGTCGTGTCAGCACGCTACAAACCTATAGATGTCTACGCACCTTCTACAAATTAAATGCAGCTCGAGGAATCAGTTCTACATTTTCATAAATGCCGTTTTTGTCGTGAAGTCGAATCGCAAGCTCTATATCTAACGTCAAAGTCTATGGTTGATTGTCTTTGATGACCATAGACGTAACACTAATAAAGCTAGTGAAAGAAGAGATTCTACATTAGACAGTTTGCATTTTGACAACTCCTCGACCAATCATATAACTGGACTAGGTTTCCTATCGTGTGATTGGTTAATGAGCTGCTATCTACATGGAAAGATGTTTTGAAATAAAATGTCAAGTGAAGACTACAAAAAGTAAGGAATTAGAAAAGAAGAAGTGACAAAGATGTCTAAACAATAATAATATAAGGACAGAAAGAGGTCAGGGTTTGAAGGCAATGAGACTGAAGACATTAGTGTTACGTCTAGCGGTCCCCGACAACCGCGAGCGTCGTTAGGCTTGTCTCAGGGTACATTTGGGGTCTTACGCCGCCAAGTGTTGTATCATCAGTTACTCTAATCTTAACGGTATACATTATAAATAATATAATCGAAGCGTAAAGATATGTACAATATTTTTACAGATTACATCCTCATTAAGTACCTATTTACAAATTAGAATTCTTTATACATTATAAAAAAGATAACTATACTGTCCTAGTAAATATCACCGCGAAATAATAAACTACATTCACAATAGATATATATGTATATATATATTTTATCAATTATTTCAAATAAAAATACACCTTACGATTACTAAATAAAGTGTAAGACGTATTAAATTACAGTATTGCTTCGTTTAGTCACATTTTGCAAAAATATCACCATCGCAGGGGCCGGTGACGACCCCGTCTTTGATACGATCTCATCAATATATAATTTGTAAAAAATATCCGCTCCGACCACCAGCCGCTCAGTCCAACCAACTAGCATTAAATTAGTACTACTAACACGAAATAGACACCACAATTTAAATGAGACACATGTATGGACATATACTATTCATAAACTACGTTTTAAATTACAATTTCTTCGCTTCCCGCTGACTTATCATTAAATTAAGATAAGATTAGCTTTTGGCTGCGAAATAGGTACACGAAGTGTCGTCCGCTTGAGGCGAGGATCTCGATGGTAAGATATGGTCATTATCGAGCTTAAATGTTACGGATGTTTTAGCTTGATAGCATGACGATATCGTTGAGACTCGAATCGCGACGACGCGAGTGCCTAAATGCAGCCTAGGAAATGAAAAAATAAAGTCAGTCTCTAAGAATGCGGCTACCATAAGTCGGCGAGAAGATAGACCCTACGCGGTTACTCCTACTTTTTGATTATTGCACAACACATGCAGAATGTACGTATTAACGTTTTCTGTACTTTAATAACTTTTGTCTATTTATTACGAGGCCATGCTACTGTTACGGGGTTAGTGTATAGCTAATTAGAACTCTGTCGCTCCAAACGATGTCACGGCTAATGGGAGTCGACGTGTGACGGGGCTCTGAACTCTGCAAATTCAATGTGACAGGTTCCGCGTGGTAGGTGTTGCCAGCTAACAAAATCGTGCTCGGGGAGCGGGGGTCATTTAATTTGAAGAGTCAGACACATGTAAAAAATTATTGCTTAAATAGTAATAGTATTGCGAAGTAAAAAAGACCTTAGGTCTAACATTAAAAGGAACAACTACAAGAATAAAATATTATTTACAAATATCTAAATGTAAGGATAGAAAGAAATATTTGGCTAAAATGTGATAGGAATACATTGTTTGTGAAAATAACATTCTAAGTGATGTGTATATGGGATTAATATATGAAGGATTAATTTAATAAAATAAAATATAAAATAGTGATTTAAAAAAATTGTGATCGCGTTTGAGTATTTTGGTTCCATTATTATGCTCAGCTCGCCGTATTATTATTTTATTAATTAAATTTCATTTTATTTATGATTCGGTACCCTGTTGTGAGTTGTTACAAGAGATTCATTTCAGTCCGACGTAACATAGCGAAAAATATAAAAATAAAGCTTTTAAAATGGGGTTTTAAATTATAAGCCTAAGTACGAAAAGCAAATCGATGCTTCCTATGGCAACGTAACATTCTTTGTCCGTCTTCAGAGTCCACCAAATTCAGGCATCGCCTTCAACGCTACTTACATTCAAATAGTTTAAGAACGATCACAAGAGCTCTATAATTAGAAACTTTCTATCGAGGCATACCATCGAAACACTTCAGTCCTATAAAAAAATAGTAAGAGCTAAAAAAAACCTCGCGCTGGAAGTCGACCGCCATTTCGGGTGTTTTGACAGATAACGTCACGCGTCGAGGTCAAGATGGCGGAATTTATGGCACGTTAGTTGAGTCACGAGCGGTGGCGCGCGCGGCCGCTCTTTCTCCGCTTTCGGCGGCCGTCGCGCACGAACACAATGTTCGCGGGATCGTCCGCTAGTTGAGGGTACTTGGACATCGAGTGGACATCGCGGGCCGCCCAGCCATCCACGATTCCGTGCGAGATTAGCTCCTCTTTCTCCTCTTCGGTCCAGGAGCCTCGCCCCTCCCAGCCCGCGGCCACAAGCGCCTTCTCCCTTTCCCAAGCTCGGGCCGCGGCTCGCTTGTGCGCGTGCTTCAGCAGTTTGATTCGCTCCTGCGCGGGGTCCACGCCGTATCTGAGCACTATCACTGCCTGTGCCGAACCTTTGCCTACTGCGTGGACTCTTACCTAAAATGATAATTGATATGCTTAATATTGATATGCAGCAAAGGACAATCAAACACTGAAACAATTGTGTTAATCAACTAAACGAACGAGTATTTCACTTTATAATATTATGTAGTATAGATTTAAGAGTAAAATTTTATTCATGGATAATTGGATAACATATGCTAGTTTATTTTTGTTATTGCAAATAAATTACCTCTGATCCCTGATCGTTCGTTTCATCCTGGGACACGTTGAACTTTCCAGACAATCGCCTTAACTCTTCCATATCATCTCTGATCTTCAGCGAGTTATCCTTGACGAAATAGAAGACGTCTTGATCGTGTATGCTGAAGTGGACATCCAAGAAATAGGAATTGTTAAATACTGTAGTTATGACGTCTTCCACGACACTGTTGGCGCCATCAGCCACGCTTATAAATGCTTTTCCATCGACCCTGGAGATAAGGACGCCTTCTCCGAATACTCCTCGTTTGTACGACACACGCGGCAGTAGGTTTCTGGTTATGGGCTCCGTTTTCAGAAGAGGCGTAGGGACGAAGTCTATATCAGATAACTTGTCATTTACCTAAAAATTTACAAAAAGAATTATTAATGAATCTGTTTTATCAAATAACACCGGTTAAGTGTGAGTTGGACTCGCGCATTAAGGGTAGAGTGCCATTATTTTTAAAAATAAAATAAAAAATCATGTTTATTGTGTGATTTAAGAAAATTTCAATTGTCAATTAAGGTTCAGCAGAGTTTTAGTAATATTGAAAAGGAATAAAGTTCATGCAGAATAATATTAGAAAAAATTAAACCCGACATGAAAGAGACAAATAATGAGAAGAAGAAGTAAAATAATTACCTTTTCGATGATGCATTGAAGTCCAGACATAACACCAAAGTCGGGAGCAAGTTGGGGAGCTGTCACCGACGTCATTGGCTGGAAGATCATGTCGGTGATGTACTTCGATCCCATCATCTTATTGAGATCGTATCCGTATAACTGCAGCCAGCTGCCCAAGTTCGTCATGTACGGAACGTTCTGGTTTCTGTTTATGGGGTCGTTGTTCTTGAATCGGTAAATAAATATGTCCGTGGGTAAGCTTAGTTTAGTCGCCAAATGTTCCCAGCTCGGAGTCATCCATTGCCCCACCATTGGATCATATAACCTATTTTCGAGATAAATCAAATTCGTATTGTAATCAAATATTCCTCCGTGGAAGTCTACGGGCAAATAAAAGTCAGGATTAGAATCTTTGACGATCTTTCCGAAAGGACTGCGTTTGATTTCTTTGATAATTTCGCCGTTGATATCGAAGACAACAAGGGGTGAGCCATTGTGATCAGTAGCCACATAATAACGAACTTCCTCAATTTCAATGCCTGTTAAGAAATCACTCTGGTCGTATATGAAGCGAACTGTCTTTTCTGTCTTTGGATAATGCATATGCGTAATCAAATTTGGCGTTTGTGGGTTCGCGTAGAAGAATTGAGTGATATTGTTCTTATCGTCCTTCCAAGCCACCAGTCTATTCCTATCGTCATAATAATACCACATCTGGAACTTATCTCTTTCAAAGGCGTGGACAAACTGGCCTCTGGAGTTGTATCGGTACTTCTGTTCGCCACGTCTTATGACAAAACCACGTCCGTCGTAACTGTTGAATTCTATATCTCCGTATTGGACCACTCTGTCTCCAATATCGTAGCCGAGGTAACGCTTTTCTCCATGTTCAATGACACCAATAACATTGCCGTTTTCATCGTAAACATATTTCCAGTCATCTTCGGAACCGACCACCTCCATTAGATGACCGTCGTAGTTGTAGCTGACTCGCTCGTTGGAAGAAGTGTCGCCAATCATCATCTTCTTAGATTTGATTCTGTTTCTTACGTCGTATTCCAGCTCGAGACGGAACACGTCGAAAGATTTGATGTTTATCAAAATAGTTTTTATTCTGCCATGATCATCATAGTCAGTAATAGTGAAGTATTGTTTACTCGTATCTTGCATGACAGAGCGGTTAAAAGTATTCCTGTAGATCCGCAGATCACTTACGCCTTCGAGAATTCCAAGGTTCTGGTTATACTTTAGTCTTATCTGTGGTATTTCTTTGCTGTTGATATTACCGTCAATAGTAGATAGTCGAGCATTTCCATCATATTGATATTTGAAGTGAGCGTTATGCAGGCCACTCTTGGAATTGAATTTCATCTTTTCATCTTTCAATATTCCAGCGTGATATTTATAATCTTGTTTCAATTCGTAATCGGGATCAGTAATTTCCACGTTCTTAACAAGATGAGTACTTTCATGGTACACGTATCTGATGGCTGATGCTCCAGCTAGTATTGTTTCCAATTTGCCGGTACTGTCATACACGTACAGAATTTTACCAGATTGGTGCGGGAAAATTTTTGCTAAGATATGCCCATCGTCATTATAAAGAATCTCATAAGGATGTCTGTTCATTGGAGAGAAGTATTGATATTTAAAGTACCCCAGTGATGTCATGAGAGCAAACGTATGGATGTGCCCCCTTGGAGTTGTAAGATTTTGAAGAGCACCTGAGTCGTCGTAATCAAGAAGGTAATCACTGCCCCTTGGCGTTGTAACTTTCAGTGGTAAACTTGTGAACATATCCCTGAATGAATATGCCAATGATGAACCATCACCATAACGGATCTCGTGTAGTCTTCCTGCTCTGTCAAACCCGTAGGTCTCATTGAGATCACCCCAGCTCCATCTCGTTAATCTGTTGAATCTATCGTACTCAAGCTCAACTTCTGCAAAGATACCGTTCCTTGGTCCCCATTTTACTGGTCTTGCTGTTCTGTCATAAGTCACATTAAGAAGTTCTACTTTATCGTCCATGAAGACGGCAACTGTTGAAGTATCTCTGTCGTATTCCAATGTAAGAAGATTTTCACCATTTACTCTCAGTTTGCGACCTATTTGAGCAACTGCTTTACTGCTCTTTCCCTTATTCGATAGCAGTCTTCGTAGGAAATAACGCCATTCAAAACGATTGGCCAGATCACCGCCGACTTCAGTTCTTTGCTTGGCTGGCACAGGGTAACTTTCTCCAAGAATCGGATCAATTTCTGATAAAATCGTGTATGGTACAGTGTCAGTCGAGATGACATGACCCCAAGGCATGCTGGAAGAGATGCTACCGTCAGTTGAGATTATAGTTTTCTTTTCAGCTTCGCCGACCTTCGTTTTAACGGATGATCCTTTAATGAGAATTGACACAGGTTTCCTATTGTTTTCGCTGACAAGTACAGTAGCTCCTTTGAGGCTTAGATCAAATGTTAGGTTGATGATTCTTCCAGTAGGTGTTACAGCTGAAGTTAGTCTACCAAACTCATCGTATTTGTAAATATAACTTCTTCCGGTACTATCGTATTTAGCTTTAAGTAAACCGGTCGGGCCATGGTAGTCGAATGTTACGTTGAAGTTATCAGGTGTTCTTAGTTCTTGCAACATCTTCATTCGAGACATCTTCAGTCTGCATTTCTGTCCTTTCGTGTTTTCTATCGAGTTAACCATACTGGAGTAGTCTCTCAATAAGAATACCTTATTGCCAGCTGCATCCGTGACGGTGCTGAGTTTACCATTGCTTGTGTTGACTGTGTAAGCAAAAACGTAGTTATTTTCTCCAGTAAGGATATTCTTTGTCATGATATGTTGGCCAAATCTATTGAAGATATAAATCTCCTGAGTGTCTGGGGAATATATCTCATACTCTCTGGCTCCACTTGCATCGGGTATACTCGAAATCACGGATCGAATTCTGTAGTTCGCTTGGTCGGCTATATGCACAATACCATCGGGGCTCACGATCACTGCGGAAATGGTGTTAAATTTGGAGTTCGAAGCTAAAAAGTGATCGGCTTCGAAGCAATCACATGCTCTTTCTAAGCAGTTGCATTTCGATTCAGCTCCAGCGTACAAGGAGATCTTGCCATCAGTCGTGATCAGTCGAACTCTGTTAATCCTTTGAGAATCACTCTCAGCTACGTATAAATCTCCTGCTGCACCAAACGCTATACTTTGCGGCATTACCAAAGTCGCGTAAGTAGCTAATTCCATATCGTATCCAGTCAGTGGTGAAGGGCAATGTAGAGGTCTTCCAGCGATAACTTTGACGCGGCCATCCGGAGCCATTTGTAAGATCATGTGATCGTCGATGATGTGGAGGCTGTTATCTAATGGATTGATAGCCAGTTCTGTGGGCCATCTCAAATGGACTTCTTCGACGCTCAACGTGCCTTCGCAGGGGATCGGTTTCCAGTGAGCTCTGTGCATGTGGTTTCCGATGACAGTGGTGATTATACCGTCTCTATCGACCATACGGATGTTGGTTCCGTCAGCGAAGTATAGGACGTTGTCGCTTGAGACTGCTACGCCTTTCGGGTATGCGAGTTTAGCGTCTCTAGCAAGGGCACCATCGCCGCAATGTGCTTCGTCGCCTGGAAGACATCTTTCGCCGGAGCCAACAACAGTTTCCCAGTTGTGCTCAGGGTCGCTGTAGTCGTCGGTGTTGCGGACTTTGATGATCTGGTGCGACTCGGGGTCGGAGATGTATAGAGTTCCGTCCAGGGGAGACAGCGCCATGTGGTATCGGTAGGAGACTCGGGTGGCGCTAAAATAAAGAAAGTTATTGTTAGCAAAAATCGAGACAGATAAAAAACGTGCGAGATTTATCGTGGACTCTAATTAGAAATGTACTTTAATCAGTTCGAATCATCTGAAAAAAATATCGCACCGTAATTTAAATTGGACCTCAATGCGAATTGACTGATGGTTAAATCGATATGATAATAAATTAATAAAAACAAGTCGATGAATTAATAATTAGATCAATTATAAAAAGAAATGGTGAACAGATATAGATCTTATATTAAATGATAAAAAATTATGGGTATTTACTTCAACTTGACCACCGTGCGCACAGTCCCGTCGGTGCTGATCTTCCTGACCAGATTGAAGTCACCGACGAAGATGGCGCCGTCCGGCGCCGCAGCGAGCGCCACGGGCGCCAGCAGGCGCTGCCGCGGCGCGGGGCCGCTGCACTCGGCGCCGCACTCGAGCGCCCTCTGCCGCCCGTCGCCCAGAGTCGTCACAATGAGCCTCGGCTTGTGTTTCAGGTATATGTTCGTGCCGTCGCCCTTTTGGAGTATACCTACAATAAAAGTATTGTTTATTATAATTGTAATAGTATTTTTAGATCAATTTTACTCAACGAGAAATATTTATGCACTTTGAAAATTACTAACGACGGAAACATAATTTAATTATGAACATGTAGGTATGTGTGAATAATCTAGTGCTGTTATTATGAACACACTAAACAATCCTATCCTACTAATAATATTATAAATTCGAAAGTTTGTGAGGATGTATGTATGTTTGTTACTATTTCAAGAAGCTATTGGGCGGATTTGGATGAAAATTACAGTAATGTGGGTTATACATCAGAATAACATATAGGCTACAGACCAAATTCCACGCGATCGAAGCCGCGGGCAAAAGCTAGTATATAAAATCTCTAGAAGAAAAGAATCTCTAGAAGTACCTTCGTGGAAGTTATAGCGATGATGGATATCCAAATTCCAGCCGCCGACATCTGAGATGCTCATGTCATGGCCGCTGAGTTTTGTGGTTTGCACATTCCATATGATATCTTTGCAATCAGTGTATTGATACCCCACTTTGACTAGAGCTGTCGTCACCCCATACACTCTCTGCCTGTAAACGTTTAGTCTGTTCCATGGGTACGTAAATTTGATCACAGGGTCAGCTTCGAAAGTTTTTTCGAAGAGTATTCCTTCGATGGTTATCCTCAGGTGGATGAGAGCTAGAGTTGGAGGAACTTTCTCTGGCGTCAGCTGCAGTTGAATGGTGGAGAGGTAGCCGGCGGCTCGCGAGCTGTGGTAGACCAGGTTCAGACCCGTGCCAGGTATCTGAAGGCTCTCTTGTACTACCTGAAAAAAAATAAGAAAAAAAATTACTTAATTTATGTCCTCCTTAATTTATGTCCTCTGGCTGCGAATTTCTTTATGTCTTTAATAATAACACATAAAATATCTACCAAATCGATTTAGTAGTATACAAACGATTTGATGCGGTTTTATGTCAGAGGGAGGCAAACGAGCAGGCGGGTTACGAGATGTTAAGTGATCACCGCTGCCCATAGACAAATGCAACACCCGCGTGGTTACAGAAGCTTTACTCCGGCTCTCCCACTCACCGGACGGAGCATGGCGGAGCATTCATGCTGCAGGCTAACAAAGCAAGCAGCAGGCTAACAAAGCAAGCAGCAGGCTCCACGCCACTACAAGTAGTGGCTCCTTACCACTACGAAGTAATGGATCACATA
>JADGIL010042725.1:0-13006 GCA_020352625.1 Cactoblastis cactorum
TCGATTTGATAAACAACAATACGTCAAACAAAATGACAGAGATCAAGCTCTTTTGCTGCCATCTATGATTTGTTTTGACCGGCAGGACGCATTCTTTTTAGATTTTTCAGAGGATATATTTTTCATGTATACACACTTGTGAAATAAAAGAATGATTGAGTGATTTCATTCGTCACATTCACTAACTACCAAATTTAATGTCATTGTCAAAAAAAAGTAGTGACAGTTTCTGAGTGAAGTTAGCTACATGTATTATCAAACTACGTCACGTCCGTTTCCAGTCAGCCCTTAAGTCAGTTAGTGTTGTTTTGTCAGTCTATTTTTATGCGCGAAAGAGAATATTGTAAATTGTGGCGCTGTGTTTAAATTTACGAAAATAATTGATGACTTTATTATTTGGCTAATTTGAAAACACAGTTATTTTAGTGCACGTCTCTAATATTATTCTTGTAACAATATAAAAGTTTTTACTTTGTTTAATTGCTACAATTTATTGCTGTGTACAAAAAGAAACAACTTTCGCGCCCTCCAAAATTCGTGAATACAGTACTTGTTCTTATTTTTGTGAAGATGAGTTTAAGCAGATTGAGAAGTGTCGTAGCGAGGTGTGATCTAGTGAAAGTTCCTGCATCTAGCGTATTTGTTTCGAAACTTTGTGGACCTTGTGCTAGGGACGTGAGCACACATAGTGCGCAATTTGGTAGTGTTGCGACACACAACACGAAGCCCGACTGGAACCGGGCAGTGAGCGAGGCTGAGAAGATCGTGGGGTACCCAACTTCCTTCCTGAGTCTCCGATGGGTGCTTAGTGACGAAATTGCAAATGTAGCGCTCCATCTTAGAAAACTGGTTGGCAGTAATCATCCGTTGCTCAAAACTGCGAAGTGAGTGGAATATTTTCTTAGGATGTATGAACGATATTTGCATACACAGTATGCTTTATTATATAAACAAATGATAATACCATTCAGCTGACCAGATGTTAGGTATTCAGATTTTAAGAGAACTGGCTAGGCGCGACCTGCACTCGCGAACCAAGGATCCGTAGGTACATTCTCTATAAATAACCCTCCTTTTGCCGCAGTCGGGTAAAAAACAGCAAAATAATCGCGTTAGGTTATTCTGATTTTAGTATTTGTTATTATAGTGGCATAATAATCTAAAAATGTCAACTGTCTAGTCAACCATTATTCATGTGATACAGTTTATGGTCACATACTGACTAACAAATGGATAACGGAGTCTTAGGAATTAGGGTTCCGTTTTTACCCTTTGGGTAACATAAAAAAGTATAGGTACTTATTGTATACTAAACTATGTACATAATAACTAGTTATGACTAACTACGTAGTAGAATATACATAATACCGCTTTAGATTACAATCATTTCAAAATTGCTCAATTAGCTGATTACTCAATGATTCTTAATAATATTAAATTGATTGAAGTGTAATAAAGCCCCTGTTTCCCAATAGCTAATAAAATGAAAAAAAGGTATATACCTACCTATATAATTTACTTAGACCTAATTTTTATAATTAAAAATTTTTTTTGGCGGAGTGATAAACTAATTGCCTCTCAACCAAGAGCTCTCGGGTTTGAATCCCGGTCAGGTCATGATGGAAAATGGTCTTTTTCTGATTGGCTTGGGTCTTAGATGTTAGTATACCATAATACATTTATTATTCAACATAAATAGCTTTGTCTAATTATGAAACATTGGGTGCAATATAAAAAAAAAAATTGTTAAAATAACTTTAATCATTAACTTTTGGACTGACTTCATCTAGACAATTAATTATTTCCCTACAGAAACCTGCTATACAATGGCAAGAACAACATGCAAGCATGGGGTCTCATCGTGCTTCTCGTATCCAAGGCAGCTGGCCACAGCCCAGAGATCCCAGACATGGAGCAGGATAAAGCAGCTGGGGTGCTTCACAGGTTATTTTCTTTTATTCGTGCCTGACTAAGTGACCGCGCGTCACCTGATGGTAAGGACTGCGCGATCTAGAAACAATGTTGACCAGCGGAGGAAGGCGATCCTCCGCTCGCTTACCTTGTAAGCCGACTTACAGAGTTCTTATCATTATCTCAGCTCTATCTTATCCACTGCTGATTGCCTCTCTTTTTGTATGCCCTCTTCTCACATCCGTATTAAGTATTCCATTCCACCAATAAGTCCACTACTCAGCCAGGCGTGGCCTTAGAGCCCCACGACTCCGATGTAACCCCGCCGGGGTAACCCACTTGCTCGTTTGCCTGCCTCTGCTATAAAAAAATCGGATAGGTTATCAGGTGTGTAATACGCATGGAGTCCTTGATTTCATTCTTAGAGCTATTTGGACTATCGCACTTTGTCAAGATTCATATAATGGTGAAAATATGTCATGTTAAATGATAAATGCATCAAAATAGAAAAAGTAGTGAATGTGACCATTTAGGGAGCCGGAAAAGAGAAATCGCGGTCAAGGGTTAATGCAAAGAATATAATATACCTACTAATACTAATGATGATGAGTGTAGTATCGTAAGTTTAACTTGGAGAAAATATAAAACAACACTTCAATCGCTAAAGCTTTCATAAGAAGAACAAAAACATCTTTAATAGACTAGTGTTTAGAAGTAATTTGTAGACAATCATTCTTCCATTTTATGTAGCTCCTCTGACGGAAGCAATTTAAATTTTCGATAATCTGTAAAGATTATTAGCTTCAAACAAATAAATATTAACTCATAATTTATACTTTGTACAGTTTTACTGCATTTAATACGAGGTAAATCTGCAAATAAATACATTTAACAGAATTTAATCACTGCATTGCTTTAGCGATAGATAAGCCAAAAAGTACTTTTACACGATAATATACTATTTTAATTATATTATAAAAGTGAATAACTGCGGACTTTACATTCGATTTAGGCGTGCGCTTCTGTTGTAGGATTAACGTGGTAAAATCAATAAAAATATAGTCATATTTAAAAAAAATAATGGGTTCCCTTTCTCCGTAGCCAAAGAGCATTGGCCGAAGTGACAGAGATGATCAGAACGTCTCACTTGGTCCACAAGGGACTGGTGAATATGAATGCGCAGCAGACGGGCATCGCCGGGGAGCCAGACGACATGATGTTCGGTAACAAGATCGCGTTGCTCAGCGGCGATTATCTGCTCGCCAACTCGTGCTCCGAGCTCGCCAACTTGCGGTGAGTTTTTTAAGGTCTTACATGACTAGTAAAAGGACTTAGCTCATAGTTTACAGATGACTGTTGAGTATGGTGACGTGGTGTTCGGCAACAAGATCGCGCTGCTCAGCGGCGATTACCTGCTCGTTAACTCGTGCGCCGAGCTTGGTGACTTGCGGTGACTTGTAGTCAAATAGAAAAACCTTAATAGGAGGCTTCTATTTGGCTGAGGTGACAGGACCTGATCTAAAAGTAACTATAGTGATAAGAACATTATGATAGGCAGATAAACTCGCGCTGCTAAACATAAGTATTTAAAACAAAATCTATAGCCTTACATTTTCGAACATTAGTTAAAAGCATTACTTCCATGCTGGTCTGGAAGCGAAGGAAAAACGTACAATGTGACACGTGCTACTCTTCCCACGCAGATTGTAAAAGCGAATCAAGGGGATGGGCTTGATGAGGCTATGGGTTAGCAACCTGTCATTGAATTCTGAATCTCCATTCCACCAATAAGTCCACCATTTTGCTAAGTGTGGCTTTCGAGTCTCGCGACTCTTGACTTTGTCTGCTCTGTAAGGGATACAGTTTTTTTTTTATGTTAGAGGGAGGCAACGAGCAGGCGGGTCACGAGATGTTAAGTGATCACCGCCGCCCATAGACAACTGCAACACCCGCGGGGTTACAGAAGCGTTGCTGGCATGTAAAAAACCTCCGCCCTCCCCATTTGGGGAGGGCGGAGAAGTTGGGTGGAAAGTCGTGATATTGTATCTATATATTTCCAAAAGACTTACTCTTTGACTGTACAATATAAACCATTGAATAGGCAATTGAAAACGTCGTACTTTTAGAACCATATTTTTCTCTTTCTACATAGTTCTTAATTATATTCTTAATGTTGTTACATTGTTTGCCCAATCACGCTTGCGTTGATCAATTACATCAGAGTTTCTGCACATAATTTTATCGTAAATAGCTAAACCCAATCAGGTTTTGAAGTCGTCGTAATCTACGAAGACGTAGGCCGTTAAAAGTGAAAGTTTGATGTATAATTGTTTTGCTATTTAGTTAAAAGGCAAAAAGCCGTATTTATGTGTAGTACTGTATAAAAGGCGTCAGTAATACATACAATTATTAGAATTCGTAATTAAAAGCAAGCTTTTCTATATTTCAGAGGATTCCTCAACGAACCCTATGGTTCCTATAAGAAATGTAAATTTCACGTATGTTTTTATTGTCTTTTCTTCATATCAGTGGTATGACTATTGGAAAAATATGATATTTTTATATATAAGTAGTTTAAAAACGGTTTTCAACTAAGTATTACTATTAGTGTCTTTTTTGTGGTATGGAGCCACTACTTGTAGTGGTGTGTGGAGCCTGTTGTTTGCTTTGTTAAGCCTGCAGCATGAATGGGCTGGCTCGTCCGGGGAAGTACCAAACTCCCACAGAAGACCGACGTCTGAATGGTGGCTATCAGCCGCCATGCTCCGTCCGGTGAGTGAGAGAGCCGAAGATTTTTAATAGGCCGGCAACGCTTCTGTAACCCTGCGGGTGTTGCAGTTGTCTATGGGCGGCGGTGATCACTTGATCACTTAACATGTCGTGACCCGCCTGCTCGTTTGCCTCCCTCTGACATAAAGAAAAAAAATAGTATAAAAAGCTAGCATTTATCTAGTCGGCAACTGGCCTTTATCCTCTCTAGTGTTAGCGAGTGATAGATGTCACGCCACAACTTTCTTTTTCCTTTTTTTTATTTAACAAGTGAATGCTTTCCATTCTAAACCATCATCACATTTTAGAGGGAGAGTCGATATCGTTATCCAGTAAGGCCCGAGTTCACGAGTTAATCTAATCAGGTGATTTACTTAACGGACGATCAAATCTCAATGCTTGTTAATATATTAAATCAACTGTTTAAGTGTTAATCAGTCTTTAAAAAGTAGGTGGTTGATTTTATCCACTTCTTATTAATTAGTCACACTTCGGAATTTTATATTCACTCAAAAAATTATTCGGGATCCTATGTGTAATGGTATGCTTAATAAACTTTCAAAAAACATATTGTAAGCATCAAAAAGGTCGCTGTGACTGAGTGACTGAGAACAGTGTAGGATTTCCCCTCCTCATTATCTCAGCTATTCTTGGTACCTATACAGATCGATTCTTAAACTTACAAGGATAAACATTCAATTAAAAAATTTTCAAGTAAAACTGTTTTCTATATTATAATTCTTCAATAGTTAATTATTATAATTCTTTGTAATCTTGTCACTGCATTTATTTCTTATGTTCAGTATAGTTTTTAAGACGAAGATTAAGAATTTTTTTTTTTATATAAGGAAAATAAATGAGTTATGGCTGTGTCATATACATTATACGGCCTTGTCTTGTACGTGAATTTTTGTAATGAATTCTATATATAAATTGAATTAGTTTAATTGAGTTATTCAGTAGTATAACTTAATTAAGGATGTAGAGGATGGATTCGAACTACACTAAAATCTATCCCCTGATATTGTTAGGCTTTTTGGATTGCCCACGTATGCAAATTTAAAGACGTATTAATATGATATTAATAAATGAAAGCAGCAAGTCTGAAGGCTTTCTAGTTGTAAACAATTTCAATAATTTCCGGTTTCGTCAAGAAAGGGTAAACAAAATAACGCCTGCGATTAAACACTATTGGTAAATGCCTGTACAAATTATTTATCTTGTAATTGACTAGCTAATACGTCCCCATTTCGTTGGAAGTTAAAATACGTATATACATATATAGCCTATATCACTCCTGAATAGTGTAGCTTTCTGATTGTGAAAGAATTATCATGATCCGTTCAGTATTTCTGAAGATTTACCCTTACAAACAAACAGAGTTACAAACTTTACCTTTTTTTAATATTAATTAGTATAGAAGTACATTTCTGGTTCACTACACGCCTTGGGTAACAACCGTTAATGCAGTGAGTAACTTAATAAATAAATAAAAACTGTGTTCACAAAATACTATTTTCTGTGCAAACAAAATTTAGGAGAACATACAATTTACGAAGACCATAATTTGCTAGATTTACAATTAGAAATTGGGAATCCATGCTGGCTTTTTAACCGACTTCAAAAAGGAGGTGGTTCTCAATTCGGATAGTTTTTTTAATAGAGATTTTTATCATAATAGTTTTTTAAAAGATTTGTTTTCTTAATAAATGCATGAAGTAAAGTTTATAGACAAAGTTTTTAGAATAGAAAAAGCAAAAACATAAACGTCTACAACAATCAAATAATATATAGATACATACGTTGAGTACCTACTGTTGAAAGCAGGATGTACGGCAATAAAGTAAGAGTTAGTGACCCACTAGTTTTGTTTGCTGACGAATATTGATGTTTGACTTGAACTTACTACGTGAATGGAAAATTTTGTGGGATTCCATTGTATTATTTAAGATATTGTCTGTTTCCTAATAGCAATAATAATTAATATAATTTATGAATAATTAATAACAATAATTGCTGAATATTATGAAAGAGATAGATGATAAATAAAAGAGCATAAAATGTTACAAAGAGTAACATTCAAAAAACGGGCTATAAAGCAAACAGTGGAAAATGTAATTGAATATTATGTAACCTCATTAGAGACAGGTTTGGTTACTCTTACAAACATGCAGGGATTTTTGGACTTCTAATTCACTTGATTAGTACACCTACAAGTAAACTACTAGACCTACAAGTAAAATCTCAATTGCATGGCAGTCGTAGTGAAAAATACAAACACGAATGTGGCTAAAATTATTCAACTATGTACTTTTACAATTTGTATAAAACAATGACTATACCTATTTCTTGAATGATCTAAGCTGCGGAATTTCAAATTCTGTACAATCTAAATAGTAAAAAGAAATTTAAGGTTCAAAAAACATTTTACATTGTGGGTTTCGTGGTGCGGCAATATGTATTGGAAAAATAAAATGTAATTTTCAATATTAATGAAATACAATATTGAAATGTTTATAGAAATATACCTATACTAGAGGTGGCCGCGACTTCGTCTGCGTGGAAACCCTATGAAATTCAATTAGGAATCAATCCCGCGGGAACTCCGGGATTAAAAGTAGCCTATATATAATCTGGTTCTTCAGCTACCTACATACCAAATTTCATCATAATCGGTTCAATAATTTTTGCGTGAAAGAGTAACAAACATCCTGACGTACTCACAAACTTTCGCATTTATAATATTAGTAGGATGAAGTAATTACGTTTGAAATGAAAAATTAAGACATACTTAAATCGGTTGAATTTTGTCACATAGGTAAGCATCATGACTATATAACCTTGACCCGTCGCCATTTGGAAAGAACGCCGCAGAGATGTACGACACCGGAGCACATTGTGCAAATAATAACGATGTGGCGACTTTTATACTATTTGTAGTTTCTATTATGCGGTTAACTCTCCATCTTTAACCGACTTCAAAAAGGAGGTGTTTCTCAATTCGGATAGTTATTTTTAGGATTTTTTTTCAAGAAATTCCCTCTAGAAAACTTCTGTAATTTGTCATTTGTCATGGATGCTGAACTCTGCATAGCTCATACTGAAATACTCATGTTTACAGAAGTAATTTCTTATTTTTTTTTAAAGAATATAAGAAAGATTGTTTATTAGGAACCATCATATTAAGAGTCCCTTATGTTTTTAACATATAGATGAAAAGTATATAATATATACCTTATTTAATTTGTGTTAGTTTTCTATAGTAGTTTGCGCCTAGAATTCTAAAATTTTATATATCTTGAGAATTTTCTAATGTATGCTAGTTTTATCCACCTTACTTTATAATTCAAACTAATACTATAAATATTGAAGTGTGTTTGTTTGTCCGTCTTTCAAAACGGGATCAAGATGGGAAAGAAAGATCGTTGAAGGGCTGGAGAGTGACATATGCTATTTTTATTGTCTTTCAATTCCCCCACCCCCTAAAATTGATGCAAGCGAAGCCACAGGGAAAAGCTAGTAATAGTATCGTCTCAAAGTATCATTACAGCCGCGCCGCGACGTTCCTAGTACTCGCCCTGAAGATGGCCTTCTGAATAGGTCGAAACGGTCGTCGGCGTTACCGACTAAAAATTTACGTGAGTATAACCGTGCAAAGACACTAATATCAATAACATCTTTATAGGAATCAAGAACTGGTTGAGCTGATGTCGTCAGCGGTGCGAGACCTCGCCGAAGCAGAGTTTTTAGGAGATCGTGATGAGCAGAACAACCCTCTACCATCTCGGCCACTGCCAGAAGACCAGAGGGGACTAGCATCAGGTAATATTTACCTCGAAAATATCAACTCTTCAGATGCCTTAAGTTTGAAGACGTCAGACGTACAGACAAACCAAGTTTTTGGGGGCCAAGATAAGTAGGATAACTTTTATCAACCCGGCCACTGCCGGATGACCACAGGGTATCTACATCAATGACATTATATTTTTTTTTATGTCACGAGGGAGGCAAAAGAGTAGGCGGGTCACGTGATGTTAAGTGATCACCGCCCATAGACAACTGCAACACCCGCGGGGTTACAGAAGTGTTGCCGGCCTATAAAAAAAGAAGTTGGGCCCCCGGTCCAAAATGATCCGAAATAAGTTTAGGCTTCAGATCGGTCGATTACATTAGGTTTAGTATATGCCTCCCAATGTGCTATTTTATACATTGGTAGGCAAAGTAACTGGTAAAAACCGGTTATACCCGTTTTTGAGTTAAAATACTTTGTAAAAACCTTTACCATGTCTAGCTAAAGTCAATAATCTTATGTATACAACTGACATAACTGGTTTTTTTCGCATAAGTATAGACAAACTTAGTATACCTACTTAAAAGTATACATAAGTCTACTCGCAATTCCTTATGCAAACATGAGCGCTCATGCGGAACTGAGATGTACAGACGGATCAACATAATTCATTGGAAATTCATCGGTATAACCACAGCTTGATAGTCTATTTTTAATATGCTAAAATTTTATGTACTTGCGAAATAATGACGTGGACCTTGGTTTAACGCTTATGAGCACAAAATAAATTTTGATTGCGACAAGATGAATAATGAAATATATTTTGTAGACAGCTGATTGCTAAGATTATTCTATGTTAAAACAACAAGTGGTATAAATACAGATATAGATATTACGTCTTTATCCCTTTAGACAGGGTAGACAGAGCCAAGAGTCCCGGGAGCCACTGGTATTAAAATGGCCTATTGGTGGAACTGAGATTCAGAAATAGTGACATGTTGATTTCCCTTGGTTGACTTTTACAATCTGCGAGGGAGGAGTAACAGCTGGTACATGCTGCGTTTTTCTTTCGCTCCCAGACCAGCATAGAAATGGTAGAAATATCACGTAACAAATAGAAAATAATGGGTAAAAATTGATATAGTCGACTTAATTATGTAACCATCTCCAAAGTATGGGTAAAGATTGATATAATTGGCTTAATTTTATTTAACCATCTTCAAAGTCCATCCTTTGGTAGTTCCACAGTACAAAGTTTTGTGTATCTTTTGTGATTGTCTTTTCCCAAACGACAACATAAACTTTTTCCCGTTTGTTTATGGAACTTATAAAACATTTATTAAATCTTTAAAGGTAACTAAATTACCTTGGATTGGCCAATGGCTTGGCGTCTTAAAATTGCATGGTTCAAGGCGGTGCGCGGTAGTGTAGCAAGTTGCATTTCATGTTTAATTTACTTTTGATTTTGTAGTAGCACATCTTGGTTATAAAATGATTTTAATTGATTTTAATTTCTTGATTTTCTTTAATTTCTTGATTTTAATTTCTAAGTCTATTATTATGATTTAGGTTCTTAGAAAGCTTTCTCTCAATTTTAAAGGTCAGACAAATAACAAAACATTAAGGTTTATTGTGTTGAAAGCGTGTAAAATTTTAAAGTTTTCTTTTGATATTACACGACAAACACTAAATTTTATTTATTTTAGTTGATTTCATTTCAGTGTGCAACTAAAATTTATAAATGTTTGTTTAACTATTTTTTGTAAAAGTGAGAGTAATAACCTGTTCAGAAAAGATATTAAAGTTACTTTTCTCAAAAACGAGAGGTTAGACAAGGTTAGATGGTAATAGTATTCACAGACGAGATACCAACAAGATCTCTCTCTGTATAGTTATTGCACTTGACAGTTTAAGTTATAAGCACAAATTATACCTTATTACAATATTTATATATATTTAATAAAACCGTTACTGTATATATTAAGAAAAAATATGGGAATGTAAGAAGCCCCTTTATTTAATTTTTTTCTGGGGCTAATAAGAAGCAATGACATTTTAAATTTTGTCTCTTTATCTGTGTTAGCGCACCACGCAATAACTTAATAGATGAAATTTGATGAGATTTAACTTTAATTATGGGGTAAGTTTAATCTTGATTAGCCACTTACAAACCAGACATAGTCGCCTGCATAAACTAGTGATTTGTCAATTTGACGTCCATTAAAACTCGCTCCTGCAATTCAAACGGAACGGAGGCCTCGATGCAAACAATCTTACGATTGTTGAATGCTAAGTGTGTACGTGAAACTATTGCTTCTACATAATATAGGATGTTCCTATTCTTGATTTTCTGTACAACATTACATTCCAATTGGGCGATAGGAACTCACTTGTTAACCTGTTTTTACAATAATATTACAATACATGCTCGTAAAATATATACTTTTTTTTGAATTTATGTAAACAGTAGCTGAATTTGACGTCAAACGTCAAATTCAGCCACTGAGCTACAAAGGGGGGGATAGGATGAGACAAAAAGTAGCCTATGTCACTCTTCAGCCCTTTAAGTATTTCCGTATAAAAATCGCACTAATCCTTTGCTCCGTTTTGACAGGAAATATGGATCAAATAAACATACTTTCACATCTATATATATGTATAATAAAAATGTAACAGAGCTATGTCTGTACTTGGGAGATATTTAAGAAACAAATATATAGGGAATCACCATAGGATCTATAGAAGCCAAAACGATTGTTTTTAGAATTTTTGTCTGTCTGTCTGTATGTTTGTACGCGCATCACACAAAAACTACCGGACGGATCTGGATGAAATTTGGCACAGCGTTCGACTATGACCTAGAATAAAAGATAGGCTACTTTTTATACCGGAAAAATGTACGGTTCTCGACGGATATATTTATTGTAACTACGCATAGTAGTACTAAGTAATCTACGCGGACGAAGTCATGGGCATTAGCTTTGTGTGGGTTACTAAACAACAGGGCCGCATTTAGGGGTCTATAGGAGTCATGGGGTCTATTATATGCTAATACGTTTTAGTCGGTTTTTAACAGTCTAACATCAATATTACAATAGTCCATTGAACTATAATGTAAACCTTAATTTTTTGTTAACTAAGTGATTGTATTAAAAGTAACTTATATCAAAGTTGTAGGAAACAGTTGCCTTTACCATTTCCAGAACTTTATCACAAGATTTGTTGTGAAGAATTTTAGTATATATAGCTATGATAAGCTTTTTTTTCACAAATCACACAAATTGAGTTAGTCCCAAACTAAGTTCTATATACTATACTATCTACTAAGTTCTATATATGATACTAACTCAACGATACTATATTTTATAATAAATACATATAAAGATAAACATCCAAGATCCAGATCAATCAGAAAAAGGTCATTTTCCATCATGACCTGACCGGGGATCGAACCCGGGACCTCGCTGAGTATCGGTCAAGTACGTTAACCGTTACACCACGGAGGTCGTCTAAGCTCTCCATACTAGAGGTATATTGTAAGTATTTTTGTGCCTGTAAGATTAACAAGCACAAAAACACTTCTTTCGTCTTCATTTTTCAACTTTCCCCACTGTTTTTTTTTTCAATCTGTCTAATCAATTCCAGAATGGGATTGCATCCTGGAGCCTTTGCCAATGAAGGGGGTGGTAGGCTGCCTGCAGCGGGAGTGGGTGGCGCGGCACGTGCTGGCAGCTGGTGCACTACTGGGCAAGAGCTGTTCAGCTGCACTCAAGCTGGCGGGACACGAAGCTGCTTTGCAAGGACAGGTAACTACAAACATTTTGATTTCTCGCAAATTAATACCTGAATCTGTAAATTATTAAAACCAATCAATAAATATGAACATACCTTTACGATCCAGGGGTATTTATTCGGTTGCCACCTAGCGCTGGCGTGGCAAGCGTTCTTGGACCTCGAAGCCTTCACTGGACCCGAACCCGCTAGTTTCTCCCTGGTGGGAGCGCCACTTGCCTTCACTCTGGAAGCCAGACCTGAGCTGTACTCTTACATTGAAGCTGGAAAAAGAAGCGTGCACGATGTTGATTATCATGCTGTGAGTAATATTTAAATTATTTTATATTAAATAAAAATTTTAATATTTTTGTACCGTTAAATAGGTATAAAGTGTATCTAACGAAAACTATTACTTAATTAATTTCTAAAATTAACGTATCAAGTTTCACCTGCTACAGATTTTTTTTTAATTACCTGCATATTATCTTTTCATTAAACATCAAATGGTTTTGGCTTCTACTGACCCTTAAAAAAATAATTATGCGGTTTGTTTGGTCGTCTTCTTTATAGAAAGACCACTACGTTAACCGTTACAGAATTACAAATAACCGTTACAGGTACAGAATTTGGTCAGATGACCACTACTCAGGGGGTCAGGTCATGAAGGAAAATGACCTTTTTCTGATTGGCCTGGGTCTTGGATGTTTATCTATATATGTATTTATTATAAAATATAGTATCTGTTTGCACGGCTATACTCAC
>JADGIL010042759.1:610-12523 GCA_020352625.1 Cactoblastis cactorum
CTTAACACCTCGTGACCCACCTGCTCGTCTGACATAATAAAAAAAAAATAGTACACTATTCGCCACACTAGGAGACCCTGGTCGTGGCAAACAGTGTCGCGGGGTCACAGAAGCGTTGCCGGCCTATAAAAAGCCCCCGTCCTTTCCAAATGGGGAGGGCGGAGAAGTTGGGCCTCCGGCTCTCCCACTCACCGGACGGAGCATGGCGGCTGATAGCCGCCATTCAGGCGTCGTTGTAAATATAATACACATCTATTTAAGGAACTAAAATCAATCACTTTTTAAATTATAATCAAAACGTGATCAAAAAAAAATCTTGTTTGATCCCACCTTTACGCAGAAATTGAAGTGTCTAAGCCGGTGTTTCCCAACGTGGGGCCTTATTTTTAATTTAAATTAACGGTGTCTTTATAACAATTTGTGTGATTTGTCCCTATATGAAAAAATCGTTATTTTGATAACAATTTTATTACATTGATTTCTTTCTTCAACTTTCAATTAATAATTCTTAAGGGAACAAATCAATTTTTTAAATTCTATATATTTTAAGGTGGGGCACGTCCTAAAAAAGGTTGGGAAGCACTGGGCCAAGCAATTTTCTGTTCAAGAGTACAAATATTTTAGGTTATTGCCAAATGAATATTTTCCACATCATTCTGTATGTATATGTCTCGTAAAGTAAGACGTAAATTTAGACTCTGTTTGGGACGTGACTTTGCCCAACTTTTTTTTATTGTTCACTGACATTAAACTTTTTTGTTTACTCTTGAGTTATATGACGTCGTTTTGTTTATTAGTGTGTCCGTAACAAAAGATGGTAATAGGTAAATAAACCTACGTATTTTAGGGTTCCGTTATTCGAAGGGTAAAACGGGAACCCTATTTATTAAGACTGCAATGTCTGTCTAGTTTTTACTCATGAACAAAGAAAGTTAGTTGAGTACATGATTTCTGTTGTCGCTTCAACAACCAGTACCAAAAAACCTGATTAGAATAACTATTTAAGGGGGCTCCCACAGAACAAATGTGATTTTTTGAATGAATGAATGATATATTTATTTGCAATAAAATAAAGTGTTAAAATAATACGGATTTACTCACGTCAATTTTAGTCGGTATCGCCGACGACCGTCGACCTATTCAGAAGGCCATCTTCCTTCCTTCTTGTTTCTTGTACACAAGGAACAGCCGCGTCGTGACGTTCCTAGTACTCGCCCAGGACATGGGCCTTTTAGTATTTTATAATACAAGCCTCTGATTTAGTTTAAGGTTTAACACTATTTGTATGATTAGTGTCTTTGAACGGCTATACTCACGTTAATTTTTAGTCGGTAACGCCGACGACCGTTTCGACCTATTCAGAAGGCCATCTTCAGGGCGAGTACTAGAAATTCCTAGTACTCGCCCTGAAGATAGCCTTCTGAATAGGTCGAAACGGTCGTCGGCGTTACCGACTAAAAATTAACGTGAGTATAGCCGTTCAAAGACACTAATTATGTCTTCTCGCGTGACTTTCAATGATATAACTATTTGTATGATTTGTTACTATACTTATACATATGTTTGTTATATAATAAATAATAAATTTGCTTTTAAATATATTATTTGTGTTAACATCGTAAAAATTTGAGAAATGGCCTTCTTAAGGTATATTAGATAACGGAGAATGATGATTGAAACGTTTGTCAAAAATATATTTTTAACAATACTTTTGGAAGAACATTTTGCAAGACAAATTTTTTGAAATTGAAAGGAAATAATAATCTTTCATTATCATTTCAAAGAGAATTTCCATTTAAAAAATTGTCCGTATATCTTTATTATTTCATGATAAAACGTCTAAAATCCAAACCGGAAGCAGTGTCTGAAAGACGGAAACGGAAACACAAATGGAAACACAATGACAGACAGATCGCATCTGCTGGAAAATTATGAACATTGAAATGAAATAAAAAATTCGTAAGATTTATATTGAAATGTGTTAATTTACGCGTAAAACGGAACGTAAACACAATTGATTCAAGATTGCCTTTAATTGTTTTTTATTTTAGTTAGAGAAAATATTGTTTATGTATAATATTTACTTACTTCTGTGGTGTATATAATGTTAAAAGAACCTCTATGTTTTTTTTGTGGGACAAAATCCTCATGGATACCTTTTAGAGGGATGGGGGCGCAAGGTTATGTCAGAGGTTATGTAACTAATCATCGGCAAGATGAAATAAAATTACCTGAAATTAATGTAAAGTTGGGTTTTAAAAATATTTTAATCTATACATATAATAAAATTGTAACTGAACTTTGTCTGTACATGGGAGATATTTACAAAAAAATATATAAGGGCTCTTTATAGGACCTATAGAAGCCAAAACCATTGTTTTTAGAATTTTTGTCTGTCTGTATATTTGTAGAGGCATCACACAAAAACTACCTAACGGATCTGGATAAAATTTGGCATAGTGATGAACGATGACCTGGAATAAAAGATAGGCTACTGTTTATCCCGGAAAAATGTACGGTTCCCGAGGGATATAATTAATTGTAGTAGTACTAAGTAATCTACGCAAACGAAGTCGCGGGAATTAGCTAGTTGTAAATAAATGGTATTGCATAAAATATGTTATTGTATATATTAATATATTAAGACAACCTTCGTGGTGTAACGGTTAACGTACTTGACCGATACTCAGGAGATCCCGGGTTCGATCCCCGGTCAGGTCATGATGGAAAATGACCTTTTTCTGATTGGTCTGGTTTTTGGACGTTTGTCTATTTAAGTATTTATTATAAAATATAGTATCGTTGAGTTAGTATCCCATAATACAAGACTCGAACTTAGTTTTGGGCTAACTCAGTTGTGTGATTTGTCTCTATATATTATATTTATTTAATATTTTTAATTAACATCGGTTTTTTCTAACTCCATCAAACTTAAGATTCTCAAAGAATTGTGACTCAAACGTCTTCAAAAATGCCGGCTAAGTGTAAACGAGAAAACTTTTGTCTTACACAGTGACAACTCACATTTCACCAGCCCCTACAATTAGGAGGAAATGTCAAAACTTTGTTAAACATTTGTTAGAAAACATATTTTTTTCCGAACTTTTGACAGCCGCAGTGCATTTTGAAATTGATATGTTTCGGTAAAAGTTTAATAGAAGAACTAGCTTATCTATACATATAATAAAATTGTAACTTAGCTATGTCTGTACATGGGAGATATTTAAGAAAAACATATATATAGGATATACGATATAGGGGCTCTTTAGAGGGCCTATAGAAGCGAAAAATATTGTTTTTAGAATTTTTGTCTGTCTGTATGTTTGTACGCGCAAACTACCGAACAAATTTGGATGAAGTTTGGTACAGCGATGGACTACGACCTAGAATAAGAGAAAGGCTAATAGGTTCATCCAAATCTGTTCGGTAGTTTTTGTGTGATGCGCGTACTACCATATAGACATACAGACAAAAATTCTAAAAACATTCGTTTTGGCTTCAATAGGAAAAACTGGTCTTCTATAAAGAGCCTCTATATATTTTTTTCTTAAATATCTCCCATGTACAGACATAGCTCAGTCACATTTTTATTATATGTATAGATTAGAAAAAAAAGTTAAGTTTTAACTTTTTTTTCACATTTGCTACATATAATAAATTTTCTATCACCCAAAGTCCGTATAGCGGGTGTCTTATCCTAAGTCTCGGGTGATTTCAGCAAGGCATCAAGATATGCCGAGGAAAATAAAACCTTGGGCCTGAATACATTACATCTCTATTGTTTTTCGATCAGACGTTGAGATAATGTGTAAGAATAGGTACCAAAATAAAAATTTTTATATACGTAGTGGTATGAGCCTGCTGCATGCTTTTTTAGCCTGCAGCTTGAATGGGCTGGCTCGTGCGGGGCAGTACCACACTCCCACAGAAGACCGATGCTCCGTCCGGTGAGTGGGAGAACCGGAGATCCAACTTCCCCGAATAGGAAGGGCGAGGCCTTTATAAAGGCCGGCAACGCTTCTGTGACCCCACGGGTGTTGCAAGTGTCTATGGGCGGCGGTGATTACTTAACATCACGTGACCCGCCAGCTCGTTTGCATCCCTCTTACATAAAAAAGTACGTAATGCCTTTTGGATATACATATGTATACAATATCGTGTCTTTAGACTGCTTTAGTAGTCAAGGCGTATGCCTTTTGATCTGTAGGTCGTGGGTTCAAATCCCATTGGAGGTAACTTCGTGAAAAAAGTTATTTTTAGTCTCGTTAAGATATTGAATCACTTGATTATCCGAAAGGAAATTCCGTGCTTCGAAAGGCACGTTAAGCTATGGGTCCCGAGCGCTACCTAGCGTTTCTATAAAACTATTTTAGACTTGGTTCTGTTTGCCCTTTGGATAACCGAGGTCAGATGGTAGTCGCTTTAAGTAAAAGTTAGTAACCTCACCAAATATCCTAGTTTAGGTTGCATAATTACATAATATGCATATTTACCATTTAGGTATGGAACTTTAAAAATCAGTTGCCTTTTACTAAATTTTGACGTCCGACACACACACACACACACACACACACACACACACACACACACACGCACGCACGCACGCACGCACGCACGCACGCACGCACGCACACACGCACACACGCACACACGCACACACACACACTAGATCAGTGTTACAGTAAATCATCGATAGAAAATCAACGACTTTTTATAGTCGACTTCTTGACAATAAAAAAGCTGTTTACCAGTTTATAGCTGAGCAAACTTTATGACCACCTTTGGAAGCCTTGACAGCTTGGCAATACATAACTTTTCAATTTGGCATCATAATGTAATATTTATGAGATCTGACATCGATTGACCTAAATATTTTTGACGGAAGCTTTTATTATTGGAATCAAATGATATTCGATAATTATATTATTAACAAGTTCAGAATCAGAAGCGGTCGACTGGTTGATACAAGTGCTCCTGAATCTGTGGTTCCAAGTTCTAATTCGTTTTTAGGGTTCCGTACCTGAAGGGTAAAACGGGAACCTCATCACTAAAACTTCGCTGTCTGTCAATCTTTCTGACTGATTGTCATCAGGCTGTATTTTATGAACCGTGAAAATGGATAAACCGATTAAGGTATTTTTTTTAATGTGGAGATATTTAAAGGGCTGGAGAGTGACATAGGATACTTAAATACGTAGTGGTATGAGCCTGATGCATGCTTTTTTAGCCTGCAGCATGAATGGGCTGGCTCGTCCGGGGCAATACCACACTCCCACAGAAGACCGATGCCTGAATAGCGGCTATCAGCCGCCATGCTTCGTCCGATGAGTGGGAATGCCGAAGGCCCAACTCCCCACATGGGGAGAGCGTGGGCTTTTTACAGGCCGGCAACGCTTCTGTAACCCCGCGGGTGTTCCAGTTGTCTATGGGCGGCGATGATTTCATAACATCTCGTGACCCGCCTGCCCGTTTGCCTCCCTCTAACATAAAAAAAAAAGGCCGGCAACGCTTCTGTGACCCCGCGGGTGTTGCAGTTGTCTATGGGCGGCGGTGATCACTTAACATCAAGTGACCCGCCTGCTCGTTTGCCTCTCTCTACAGAATAAATACAGGAAGAATTTTAAATTGGCAGTTTCGTTGGTTCAAAGTATGTATTTTGAAATCGTTAGCGCGTCGAGTTCCCTCACAAAGGAATGCAGCGTTGCTCAAATCCGTTGAAATTTTATTTGCTCAAACCTTTATGTCGTATGAGCAGAATGTGTTGTATGTAAGCTGTCTGAATTCGTTCAATTTTAGCTGCTATAACAATGGTATTAGGACTGAAATTGAAACAGGTACCTATTTTCGTAGAAAATCATAGTTTCGTACTGAAATGAGATTTCAAGATGAAAATCCCCGCTCTGCTAACGTTCCCGTGGATTTTACAGGATATAAAGTAGCCTATAGCCTTATTTGATAATTAAACCATCTTACATAGAAATAATTTTTCAAAACGGACCATTAAATAGACCCTATGATTATCGCATTCAAACAAACGTTCCGTATCCAAATGGCAAAAAAGGAAGCCTAAGCTTATAATTTCTTCTTGTCTTTCCGTCCGTTCATCACGCTCTTTTTATTTTCTCTCTATTTTAATTTTTGTCCACACATTGGACGCTGTGTTGTTCCCACGATTGAGCAAAAATAACCTTTATTATTTTGATTCTTAATACTTTGTATTTCTCATATCTCTTGTAAGGGATAACACACTGATACTTTCTGTATCCATCCACACATCCATAGTTTTGTATATATGAAATTATGTTTCTTTGTCCGTCTTTCACGTCCAAACTTATACTCTAGTGTGATTGTTTAATGTGGAGATGGTGCTTATGACGTGGGCTGGACTGTGACATATGCTACTTTTTCAAATTAAATCAAAAAGAGCGTATAAATCCCTTAAATGCCGGCAACGCTTTTGTGACCTCTCCGATGTTGAAGGTGTCTATGGGCGGCGATGATCACGTAACCCCCTGCTCATTTGCCTCCACCTTTCAATTTAAAAAAAAAACCATTTTTTTTGTCATACGTTACCTACGATAAATATTTTATAGATCCTGTAAAATATTTATCATTTTTACAAAATGATAAATATTTTACATGATCACTACGTTTTGCTTAATTGCAGCATACAAATATCATCAAAAAAAAAATTTTAAAATCTAGAAACATTAATATGTTCTACTTAATTACAATAACAATAAAATTAAATGATATCTTTGTCTCTTTCTATTCTGCCACTCCCCTAAAATTTACGCGTGTAAAACCGCGGGCACTGGCTAGTTTCTGGCATAAAACTCACTTATTGCATCGAAGAATTTCATCATTATAAAACCCCAACATTCAAAGTTAAGGAACTCTTGGTAAACTTTAACCATCTCAGAGTTTAGATTACTACTATACTCCATTGAACCGATATGAACTAGTCAAGTAGGGTTCAATAGTTAAATCAAACTGTAGTTAGCCAAGTTAACCGTCTTTCTATGACGAAAGTTTGGAACAATTCAATTACCATTTAATCTGTATGTCTCTATCTAGATTTTATCTATTAATTGACGTTAATAATTTAATTATTTCTTATGTTTACGCGAATATTAGACATTAAAATGAAACAAATTTAACAGATTTGGATGTTTATCATAATATATATAATATTATAAAATATAGTATCGTTGAGCTAGTATCCCACTATACAAGTCTCGAACTTAGTTTGGGGCTAACTCAATTTGTGTGATTTATCCCTACAATTTATTTATTACACTATTCTATTCGACAGTTACCCTAAAGAGCAAAAGTTAGTGACAAACATAAAATGAAAGTTAAAATCTACATAGTTGGATGAGCGCTCGTAAAGATTGAGTTAGTGCAACTCAAAGTAATCGACAGAAGATTTAAAGGGTTGTCATCGGAGGAGACAAGTCTGAAACTTTAGTTTACAAGTTAATTCAGCATTAAAATTAATTGTTATTATCCCCGGTTTCCAATTCTGTAGATAGCAAATGTTTAATGCAGTGAAAACTTCATCTTCATTTGCGCTTTAGTAGTAAAATTATTTTTTAAGTTAATTATTCAATAATTAATAAATATCTAAGGATAAATCACACAAATTGAGTTAGCCCCAACTAAGTTCGAGACTTGTATTATGGAATGCTAACTCAACGATAAATACATATGTATATAGATAAATACCCGAGACCCAGGCCAATCAGAAAAAGGTCATTTTCCATCATGACCTGATCGGGGATCGAACCCCCCCGTACCAAACTCAACGATATTATATAATAAATACATATATAATTATTGGTTTGAATCATTACTGAATTAAATTAAAATGAAGTTAAATGAACAGATTGACTATTTAAAAGTGTTAGATTCTAGTCTATTTAAATACAAATATTTTGACTTTGATTTTGACATCCTTATTGGGAAGATAAAGCCGAGAAAAGGTTTGACTACAAATGGTAGGTTTATTGTCAGAATGACGATTCTGATATCGTAGAAAGTAGCTCATCGCCTTTAAAAATAATCTCGTGTTCGATGCCCTTGCCATGATTGACTTTAACAATCTTATATTTTTTTATGTCAGGGGCAAACGAGCAGGTGGGTCACGAGATGTTAAGTGATCACCACCGCCCATAGACAACTAAAGTAAAGCAACACTAACAACTAAAGCAACACCCGCTGGGTTACAGAAGCGTTGCCGGCCTTTAAAAAGCCCCCGCCCTCCCCAATTACAGACTCCTTGGTAAAATAATCTTTATTTTGCAAGATCTGCTGGCCGCTAAGGAAAAACAATTTATATGGTTAAAATCGGGTTTTACAATGAAATAAAAGTATTAGTGAAAGTAAGAAAATTCATATATTACGAGCCAAAATAATAACAAAAATAATTTACTTCTACCGAACCAATATCCATATTAATGCGTAATTTATCCCAAAAAAAAAAATACAAAAGACGGTTAACAATAATTTTCTAAATCATTTAATCTTTATCTTTTTTATAAATCTTATCCTTATTAATTTTTATTTTAAACTTTTCAATTTTATACAAATCTGTACGGGCAGAAGAGCAATTATTCAACTTGAACGCAATTGTCACTGAAGTTCCGGCTTCGATACCCGTTCAAGTCATGATGGAAAATGATCTTTTTCTGATTGGCCTGGATCTTTGATGTTTATCTATATATGTATTTGTTATATAATATAATATCGTTAAGTTAGTATTTCATAACACAAGTCTCGAACTTAGTTTGGGGCTATCTCAATACGTGTGATTAGTACCTCTATATATTTATATTTATTTATTCATAATAATTATAATCTGTTAACATTTAATCTGTTTATGAGATACAGACGTACGGACAGTCGAATCTTAGTAATATGGTCTAATTTTACCCTTTGGTTACCTATAAATTTTAACTTAACAGAACTAACAAAAAAGGTCGTACAATAAATTTTTCCAGAAATATAGCAATTAACTTGCCCCGGAATCGCCCGTAAAATAGATAATTTATCGCTACCTTAATCCTCCATCAACGTAAATGGTTCCATTACGAATAAATTTAGATGTAAATTATTATTTCATTGGAGTGATTGACGAGTAATTTTATATTTCCTTCTTCAATGTTTGGTTATATTGGGGATATTTAGGAGGAAAAAAATGGGGTGTTTCTTTTTAGAACCTACAGAAGCCAAAAAGGTTTTTTTCTGTATGTTCGTATGCGCATTACGCAAAAACTACTGGATGAAATTTGATGAGGGTTTCACAGTTGTATTGTAGAAGATCTAACTTAAAATATAACGTTGGTTTTATCTTGCTACGCCACTTAACACCCGAGATATTGGTAATGAACTAATCATGAAAAATTTTTCACAATCAGAAAGCTGCACTACTCAGGAGTGCTATAGGCTATATTTTAACGCCCAATTAAGAGGGCACGGGTGGCTTGTATAATATAATACGAAATGAATTAATGTTCGCGTTGAATCGAACTAATTACTGCACAAATTGGCAACCAATGGCAATTAAAACGCTTGTTATTGCTATAACGTCGATCTTTTTGAAAATTAATTAATCTTTTTAACATTCTCGTAATAATATCGTAATTTTGAGTATTTATTTATTAATTTACAATATACCTTACTTTAATTAAATTAAAATTAAATGCAATAAATATATATTTATTTCAGATGCTGGTTATTCATAGAATTTCTTAAGTTTACGCGAATATTAGACATTGAAATGAAACAAATTTAACGGATTTTATCGCGATTTAATCACTACACACAAAGGAATTTTATACTGACTATACGGAAGACTCTTCCGTGAAGATGGATGCTGAAAAGTATCCGAAACGTCGGAGCTCAATAAATGGTTACACATAGTGAACTTAAAACAGTATAAAATTCCTTTGTGTGTAGTGATTAAACCGCGATAAAATCCGTTAAATTTGTTTCATTTCAATATTCATAGAATGTTAGTATTTAACCACTTTCCTTAAAAACTCTGTTAGTATAGTTAGTTTGTATATATTATTTTATTATTGTTTAAGTTGAAAATCTATTATTTTAGCTAATTCTATTAGTACGTTTTAAAGCATATTTTGATTTTAATATTATAGCACAATCACACAAACAAAATATTTTATATTTTATGTTATAGTTATTGTAATCATTAATTAGGGATCTGTTTCCGTTACTTCATTCTAAACTGTCACTCAGTTTTACTCCAATCACATTCCTCAATGATCTCATTTCTACAGCATTTATTCTAATCTGGAAGCGAAATAAAAAACGTAGAATGGGCCAGCTGATACTCTTCCCGCGCAGATTGTAAAAGTCAATCAAGGGACAGGACTTGAAATAGAAATTCTCATAGGCGATGGGCTAGAAACCTGTCACTGTTTCTGAATCTCCATTCCACCAATAAGCCCAATATTTTGCGTGGCTTTCAAGTCTCTCGAAGTCTCGAAAAGAAATTGAACGAATTACTGAAAGAAAAATGTTATTATTCGATTAAGGATTACGTGAAGGATATTTTAACTTAAATAATTAATATATGGGCAACTCCTTACTACCTAAACTAAACCTAAACTCCTTGCTTAATTATGACTTAATTTACTTTTAATATTTTATATAAAAATCTTAATTTATTTGTTTTTAAATCTGACTATTAATGTATTTAAGAATTTAAGTTTAATTTAAGAATTTTCTATTGTTATATTTAAGAATTTACTATTGTTATATAAAACTTCTATGTAGTGTTCGTCTGCCAAGACAGATCACAGTGATACCTATGATGTTATATTTTGAGATCATTTTTAAACTGTGTTTCACAATTAATTTGATTCGACTCTCAGCTCTGTCTACCCCGTAAGGGATGAAGGCGTGATATTGTATCTGTATCATTTTACTGTTGGAATATCTTATTTAAATAGAATATATGTATAACGATCAAGCAGCAGTTGAAAGAGCGGATTTATCGGATTAAGGCCGCCGATGCTGGTCGGGTGTGCACCGGGAGCTTGTTTGCTTTTTGAATATGCAATGATATCGCGTTTGAAATTCGTTTTACATCAAAATGGTGGTTTTAAAAATATAATAGTATGGCTGGAAATGTATGTAGTCAAATATTTCAACAATAATGTTTCATATTAGCCTGCCTGCGACTTCATCCGACCAATGGATATTATAATATCTTGTCAGCCCCTTGCTCGGTTACAATAAATTATATCTCTTGGGAACAATAAATTTTTCCGGGATAAAAAGTAGCCTATCTTTTAATCTAGGTCATAGTCTATCGCTGTGCCAAATCTCATTCTGAGCTGTTTGGTAGTTTTTGTGTGATACGCGTAAACATACAGACAGACAGATAGATGACAGACAAAAAATTTTTAAACCATTCGTTTTGGCTTCTATAGGTTCTATAAAGAGCCCCTTTATATTTTTTTTCTTAAATATCTCCCATGTACAGACATAGCTCAGTTACAATTTTATTATATGTATAGATAATGAGACAAGAGATGTCAATAATAATACGTATGTCAGGCCCTTAGTAAATGGAATAATGTAGTCTCTGCCTACCCCTATGAGAATAAGGCGTGATTATAGTATATATGTATAATACAAACATTTGTAGACCATAATTACAGATACAGTATCACGTCTTTATCCCCTAAGGGGTAGACAGAGCCAAGAGTCGCGAGACTCGAAGGCCACGCTTAGCAAAATGGTGGGCTTATTGGTGGAATGGAGATTCAGAAATAGTGACAGGTTGCTAGCTAGTTTATCGCTTAAGAGAATTCCTGTTTGAAGCCCTTTCCCTTAATTGACTTTTACAATATACGCAGGAAGACAAACAGCTGACACATTCTA
>JADGIL010042811.1:0-15252 GCA_020352625.1 Cactoblastis cactorum
ATTTATAATATTAGTAGGATGAGTTAAAGTTGTAGTACAAAATTAAACTCCTAAATCCTATCTCGTTTTTAACTTCGTGCTTCCATTTATTTCAAAAACCATTTTTCCAATTTTTTTTAGTAATTCTTGGCTTTTAAATTCTCAAAAAATTAGCCGCATGTCGCTGTCAAACGCATTCGCAGAAGGGAGTTTTCAAAGACTTTCATTAACATTGGTTAATTGAGAGAATAAGATTAAAGACTTTAATTTGAGAAATAACTTCTTCTTTGACACTTTTGTGATTTTTTTTGGATCATAAGTTAACACTGGCAAAGGGCGGAGATACTTAAGGGTTTTAGCTTCTTTAACGAAGTTTTTTTTTCACTGAGTCGTATAAGTTTGTTTGGTAATAGTGACATGTTATTCAAACATATTTCGACATACAATTAAATTACTATGTTAAANNTAAATAATATAAATAAATATGTATATGGGGACAAATCACACAAATTAAATAAGCCCCAAACTATTATGGATTACTAACTCAACGACACTAATATTTTATAATTAATTCATATATGTATATAGAACTACCTGCAGCGGTATTTCCGGACCAATACGACATCGGAACCTTCAAGAAAAGAGGGTATAAATCCCTCAAAGGCCGGCAACGCTTCTGTGACCATCGGGTGTTGCAGTTGTCTATTGGCGGCGGTGATCACTTAACATCACGTGACACGCTAGCTCGTTTGCCTCCCTCTTACATAAAAAAATATAATAATCTTAATAAAAGATAGTAAAGCTAGTTCGTTTAAATTTTTATACTATAACATTGTAACTAAAAATATTTTGTTTCAGGTAAGTTTTGTGATTTTCAACTTGGATTATTTTTTGGTAAGTTTATTATGTACGTTTTATTATTTTTGAATTGCTTGTTTAAGTTAGAACAAAGCTTTTCAAAAACAAATTATATTATTGTTACATTTATTTTCGAAATATTTTAATGTCGTTAAAGGGGGTAGAAATTTATGACAAAGTATAAATTGGAGAAGGACTGATTTTATTCATTAAACAGTTCCAATAGGAGGGCGAGCCAAATGCAACAGCTAGTTAAAAAATATTTATTAAAGCGATTTCATTTTACAGTCAAGTAGTGAAACAACAATTAAGTAATTTGTAGTTTCATGAATAAATTGGACTTTCCAGCGTTATTAAATTACACGGTCAATTAATCCTTTTGTCCCTGTCAGAGAGAGATGGACTTCGGTGATAATATGCGTGTGACGGGGATGGCGAATAGATGACCTCTCGTAAAAAAGTTTACAGTGGGCGAGTAAAATAGTCACATTATTTAAATGAATGTCTTATTCGTTATTTATTTAAATTATGACTAGTAAAGTATGTCTCAGTTCTATCTGTCTGCATTGAAAGAGTGAAATAAAATATATCTTAATACTTATTAAGATTCCTTAACGTGTTGCTACACCTATATGTTTAAAATTATTATTTTAAATATATACTGGTTGTAAGATACAATAAACTCCTTCACTCGATTTATAATCTTGTTCTGCATTACATTCTTTTTTTCGCAATATCAAGTATTAAGAGATAAAAGATAAAAATTTAATAATTAAAGATTTTGGGGTCAATAAATAAATATATAGAGACAAATTGAGTTAGCCCCAAACTAAGTTTGAAACTGTATTAAGGGATACTGACTCAACGACACTAATATACGTATTTTATAATAAATACCGGTATAGATAAATGTCCAAGATCCAAACCAATTAGGAAAATACCATGTATATCGTAACCTGACCGGGTTTCGAACCCGAAGCCTCTTGATCGTGAAGCAAGGACTTTACCACTGCACCAACGAAGCCGTCAAATTTTGTGTTCTTGTATTTTAAGTACTTAATTTAAAAAGAAATTTAATACTCAGTTAAAACAATTACTATTAACGATTCTGTGTTTAAAAACTGGCTTCATATTTCATTTTAGTTTTTGGCTATATGAATGATGCAACTCGACTCGTCCAGTAAACTCGATCAGTGTGAATGAGCTTGATGGCTTAATAAACAACGTTATAATTAAGAACGCACGGTCATACGTTACTGACAGACGCAGATGGTTCATTTATCACAGACGACGTATTTATTGGCCGGAATGTTTGGCCAGAGTCTCTGTTTATATTGACCATTGAAAAGTTGGTAGAAAATTTTTCATAGAATCGAAAGTGGATAACGGTGAGTGCACATAAAACAATGTTTTATTTATTAGCTGTGGTACGGAACCCAACTCTTGTTAGAATTTATATAAAATATCTTAGAACATATATAAGAAATCCTTTGAAATCGCAAGTAATTCTTTATATTGACATTATTTAATATAACTTAATGATTTTAAAAATTTAATCATAATTATTTTCGATAGGTATTGTATAATGGTCGTTTTTATAATGAATATTAGTATTACAAAAATGTTTATAGCTGGAAGCCATTCTCAATAGGGAAAAGTAGGTAATTTCTAACATGATTATTTAAATTATTGATATTTTAATAATAAAGAAAAGGACTATCTCCACATGAAAATCAGACTATCCAGATGCTCCTTTTTGATGGAAAGACGGACAAGTAAAAACACACTTTCGTATATATAAGTATTGAAGTATGGATTATTTCAAACCTTATCCGCCCATTGCTAAGCAGGAATATGATACTTTTTTTTTTTCTATTTTAATTTTTTCTCGTTTTTCTGATCAAACTGAGACAAATATAGCAGTAGAAACCCCCCATGTAGAAACAAGAGCGTTACAGATCTTGAAAAGCAACACGCATCTAAAATTCCAACGGACATGAACATCACACGCACCAGCCATTACGCAATGTTATCGATGGTTTAATATCCACGAGTTATACGCGATCCGAAGCGAGCCGACTTAACTTCTCAACGCCCCATACAAATGGATGTAATTCCGTTCTGTGACAGCCCTGGCGGCGTTAGACAAATGTTCGGTAGGGTTGAACAACTTTGGAGTTCCTTTGATTTTACTTTGAGTATTATTGAACTAATTAAACTTTTGTCGTGTCTACCTTATTGTCTGAAAGAATAAATAAATAAATATATAGGGGCAAATCACACAAATTGAATTAGCCCTAAACTAAGTTCGAGACTTGTATTATGGGATACTAACTCAACGATACTATATTTTATATTAAATCCATATATAGATAAACATCCAAGACCCAGGCCAATCAGAAAAAGGTCATTTTCCATCACGACCTGACCGGGGATCGAACCCGGGACCACCTGAGTATCGGTCAGTTATGTTATATTCTAAATAATATACTAAAGGTTGAAGGCTAAAGTTCTATTGTATAGGATTAAAATAGAGAGATATATAATCAATAGGAAGATAGAGAAAACTCTGTCTCTATACTATTTACTATATAAGATTTTTTTTACCAATACGCATAGTTACTACTACTTCCATACTGGTCTAGAAGCGACAAGAAAACGTAGAATGTCAATCAAGGAAGACTTGAAACAGGAATTCTCATAGGCGATGGGCTAGCAACCTGACACTATTTCTGAATCTTTATTCCACCAATAAGCCCACCATTTTGCTAAACGTTGCTTTCGATCCCCGCGACTTTTGGCTTGTCTACCCCGTAAGTAAGACGTGATACTGTAACTGTATCTGAAATACGTATAATTATCGATGGTTTAATAATACGTGCAATCCGATGGGAGCCGACTACTCCTCAACACTGACACGGTACAAATGGACGTAATTTCGTACCGTGACAGCCCTGCAGGCGTTAGACAAATGTTTGGTAGGGTTGAACAACTGTGGGGATAACAGACTGACGTATCAGTCAGAGAAATGTAGACTTCATTTGTGTTGGATATTGCCCTTGTTAATTTTCTGATTAGCTCGAGAATGGAGAAAATTTATTTTCCTGGTCTATTTCTAACATGTTTGAATAGTCGTGTACATGAATATTAAAATATATTAATTAAGACCTCATCTGACTAAGGGCCACCTGATCAAGGTGGTAAATTAAGATTCAAGTTATCCTATTAGCTAAACACGATTTGTATAGATACTTTTGTGAAAATTAATTGTCGTGAAATACATATGTTTATATAACAGCTTTAAAATGATACTCGAAAAGAAAACTATTAAGAAGTAAATCCTTTGTCAGTCATAATAAATAAAAAATGACCCTTTAAAACAATACTAATATCTGGGGCCTATCTACGATCTTCTATGTCTATGGCAGACAGTTAATATTGTCTCTGCTCCCTTGTTTCATGTGCTAATCAGGCCGTCTCTTTTTGACGAACTCAAAAGTTAATTAAGTGGAGAGCTCCGATTTGAATATTTTGATAGATGTTCCGCCTCCGCTCGGTTTTGTAAATGGCTTTATTTTTGTTTGAGAGCCCTCCTTTTGTTTTAAGGGGAGGAATTAGCTAAAGTTTATATTTTATTGTTGAATTTTTAAATGTAAGTACCGGGAATATTGTAAATTTTGAAGATTTAATATTATTTTTGTAGTGGTATGGAGCCTGCTGCTTGCTTTTTTAGCCTGCAGCATGAATGGGCCGGCTCGTCCGAGGAAGTAACACACTACCACAGAAGACGGACGCCTGATGGCGGCTATCAGCCGCCATGCTCCGTCCGGTGAGTGGGAGAGCCAGAGGCCCAACTTCCCCGCCCTCCCCATTTGGGGAGGGCGAGTGTTTTTTATAGGCCGGCAACGCTTCTGTGACCCCGCGGGTATTGCAGTTGTCTAAGGGCGGCGGTGATTACTTAACATCGCGTGACCCGCCAGCTCCTTTGACTCCAACTGACATAAAAAAAAATTAGGGCAGCGTGAGTATCTAATCACTTATTACAATATACTTACATACCGGTAAACTTTTACGCTAAAAAAAAACTGTCATATAAACAGACGAAAAGTTGCCTAATAGATATATAGGGAATCAGAAGTGGAACTATAATATATAATAAGAAATTAGAACCTCTGTTGTATAACCTAAATCGAAACTATACATTATATCGACAATATTTTCAGCAGTATGTCATATAAAACACAGTTGAAAGAATAATTATGAATACAATACCTACAATCTGCATTGGCAAACAACGGTAGCATTTTATTTTTTGTTTAAGAAATTGCTTCTAATTTATAAAACAAATATTTAACATATTACACATACCAAATAATGCTCCCCAACCCTATCCCTTTTATTTCATGTGATAATCACGCCTTAGTTTTTGAACTCCAAAGTTAATCAAACGGAGGGTAAAGATTTAAATATTTTTGTAGAGTCGCCTCTCCAAACACGTGATCAGGTTTAATTAAGAGCTTAAGTAAGCAAATAACGTTTTAAATGCAGCCTCTGTGATTTTAATTATGTTGATTGAGAGACACTTTGTTTGTGTAGTTAAATTTATTTTTGTTTAGTTATACGTTGCGGCACGCGGCTTCGCTCTCTTGAGAATATTGAGAATGTTTTGTTGTTTGCGAATGAATTGGAAATAAGATGAATTAATGTTTTGGTTCATTAATATAAAAGTTTTTTTTTTATGAAAGAGGGAGGTAACGAGCAGGCTGCTGAAAGTTATATTTTTTAAGATTTATGTGATTTTCATCAATTAAAAGAGTTATAAAATTTTAAAGTTTGTTTCAAAAACCTAAATTATGTTAATTTTATTCATATTCATATGACATTCATATATAATTTTTGTGCGTACTTCTTTTAAAATGTTCTTACAGATATTATACTTTCTACGTCATAAATTCTTATATAAATCAAATACTTTGCAATTACAGTTTGTCAGTTTAAAACTACCAACTACGGAAATTGCTTAATCCAATTCCACTAATGCGACAAAGTGTCAACTCGGCGCTTAATTCTACCGAGATAGTACTTTATCTTACTAAATAATTCGCATCCAACACTTGTTTCAAGAGATCTTGTCTTGCAGAATAAATTTCTCGCACAGAAATGACTACGCAAGTTATTATCACACGGTTCTATTTCCTTTGAGTGGCTTAAAGATTTACAACCTTGTTAACGTAATTGGATGAGTGTAGTTTTGTGTATACGACAGAGTTCCATCTGAGCTCGCGTGAAGGCAAAGATGGAACTTTTGTTGAAGCAAATGACTCAACTTTCAGAGTTTGCGAAGTTAGGTAATATTACTTTGTCAAAATGTTTTTATGCAATGATGTTTTTATGTACTTCTTTATGTACTGTACACAGTTTGATGCTTGTAAAGCAACTTGAATCTTTTATAACGAGTTATTATACAGCAACTCATGTTTGAGTATCTAATAAAAATAAATTTTTAGAAAGAAATTTTAGAATAGAAAGATATTAAGAAATAATTGATGTTTCTATTTTTGTACGATATTAAATCGCTCTCTATGATAATACCGAGCTATGACGTCAGAATACATGTTTCGCTTCGAAAGCTTTATTTACAATGACAATTCTTTTGAACGGAAATAATTCACAATGCGTGTATACCAAAAAAAAAGCGTACATTATAAAATCCATTATTCATACGTGGGCCCGAAACTTCAGGGTTGCCACATTATCCCGCAAATGCAGTAAAACAATAAAAGCCAGGGTTGTCCCCTGTACACTGGCTGTAAATTTCGCAAGGTCGGGGATTATGCTAATGATATGAAAATTTGAGTCTTGTCGCTTTGCAACTGTTGCCGAGCGCGCCTGGTGTGCCAACCCTGAGCGGTGACGTCATCGTGTCGGGAATAATCAACGATTGGATCTCGTTGTTCATAACGATTGAGGGGACTCATTAGAAGCAATATTTTGTGTTGTGAATGTATGTTTGATTTCGAAAAATACAACTTAAATATATACAGTACCTATTTTATATAAACTATGAAAAAATAGTATTTTGTTTTTCCGAAAACAAAAAAAAAACTGTATATAGTTGGGAATCGAACCTAGAACGCTGACGTGATAGGCAAGCACGTTGACCACTGGACCAACTGTCTGTTGAGGCTGTGCCGAAATTATCGTACTCTTTATGTGGAAAAATATTTTTGTGTGAAAATTTGGAAAAAACCAATTTTCCCAGACTTGGGACCTAGCCATAGTATAGGATAGTATCATGTCTTTTATCCTTTACGGGGTAGACAGAACTAAGATTTTTTAAAAATGAAAGTGGGAGGCAAACGAGCAGGTGGATCATGTGATGTTAATTGATCACCTCTGCCCATANNNCAGAAGCTTTGCCGGCCTTTAAATATGGTGAATGGTGGGCTTATTTTTGAAATGGTAGATTTAAATACAGTGTCAGATTCAAATTATAATTTCTCTGAGGCTATACAATTATATCTATCTATATATACGAGTATGGCTATCCATAGTGGTATGGAGCCACTNNCGGGGGCCCAACTTCTCCGCCCTGCGCCCCGCGCTTAAATTGACTTTCTTATTTGTTCGAGCTTTTGAGTTAAAATTTGGTAGATACCCATATGTTTTTAATAACCAAAGACAAAGATGAAACAATTAATTCAAACTAAAATAAAAATTAAATAATCAAGGAAACTGTAAAAGTAGGAACATACTTACCCATAACATACAATACCAAAAGAAAAGATAAAGTTTAACTATCTACAACTTCGACGCTAAATTCAAAATGAATATTGGAAAAAATAACGGAATAAAAGTTACGTAAAAGTATTTTATTATAATGATAATCAATTTAATTGGTCTTCAGCTAATGCCGGCTGGAACTCGTTAAAACTTAACAGCTAATTAAACACCAATTATGTTTTATAACGCTCCGTTATGGCGCGATTAGGACGCTATATTCTTAAGATGAAATTTAAATAATATCACGTCGTTATTTCTTACGAGGTAGATAGAGCTTTGGTTCTGTCGTCATGATGAAATTCGTAGTTCATAGGTATAACGGCAGACTTATTGGGGAAATGAAGATTCAAAATGATAGGTTGCTAACCCATCGCCTATGNNAAAAGAAAGGTGTTTTAAGTTTGACCTGTTTGTGTGTCATTCTGTCTGTGGCATCATAGCTCCCAAACGGGTGAACAAACTTGGATAATTCTTTCTTTGTTAGAAAAGTAACCTGATCGAGAGTTACCTTCTATGCAAAAAGAGGGGTAAGTGTGACGTACGTTGTGTTATATTGTGTCGGGGGTTATTAAATTTTTAATGTCATTACTTGTAAATTATTTCCCTTGATTGATTTTTACAATCTGCGCAGAAAGAGTAGCTCTTGGCACATTCGAATAGAAGAACCCTTTTTTTTTGGAGTAGAGCTGTGGTTTTTATTTCTTAATCTCCGTTTCACCATTCACCTAGAAATCTCACGACTCTTGGCTCTGTCCGTACTGCAAAAATAAAAACGTGATCAGCATACTGTTAACATGATCTCTCAATAAATCATACACAGATTTCATACATCCTCGCCGGTAATCCCGTCTCGTAAGAAGGGGCGGGGGAGATATAAATTATTTTAAAATCACCTTCCAGCGCTGATTGAACCGAGGGTGGAAATAGGCTTTGTTTTGATACGGCTTGTTTGTTTTATAAAAAGCATGGAAAGGCTCAGAAAAATGTGATCCCTGTGTATGATGTTAATATACTTGAATAAGAAGATTGCACGATCATAAAAAAAGAAAATAAAAATGATAAAACCAGCTTAGTACGCACTCGCGCACGATGGATACCGTTCCATCATTTTTAAATGATTACAAAAAATCACGTTTGTTGTATGGGAGCAAGCTTATATATTTATTTAATTTGCTTTTTTTGTTGTTACAGTGGCGTTAGTGGAAATAATTTGTGAAAATATCAACTGCCTAGCTATCATGGTTAATGATATATAATTTGGTGACAGATGTACAGTCGGATGGATAGCGGAGTCATAGTGATACGGTCCCGTTCTTACCCTTTGAGTACGGAACCAAAAATTAATTTAAAAAATATATACGAGTATATGCAAATATTTTAAGCTTTATTTTATTATAGAACTGGCTGTAGTTGTGTAGTTTAGTTGGCTTCGAGTTACATTACTCTGAGCTCTGTCTACGCCGTCAGGAAAAAAGACGCGATTTCGTAACTAGATAGAACTATATTGGTAAAAAATATTAATCATCAATTCCTAGTTATATATTTTAATTTGGGGAATTCAAGTATTGAAATTATGTAATATACCTTCTATGCAAATAAAATAAATCGTTCGATACTTTTTAAACTTGGGTACAAAATAAGCGAGTTTAAAACATTTAATTTAGCCAAACAATAATACATATCACAAACAACACCAATAACTGGAACTCATTTGCAATCGACGAAGCGTTACTCATCAAAATCGAACCTTACTATGATTATTACTGGGCCCAAAATCGAAGACACTCTAATAAGAGCAAAACCGTTATCTACCACTTTCAGTTATGAAAACAGAATCGAATTTATGACATAGACATTAAGACTGCGTAATATGAGCCGGAATAGCAGTTTAAGTAATATTTATTGCTCAAACTGCTGGGTAATTATTTAGGAAGAAACATCCCTTGGTTCTAGTTTGTATCCATTGTTTCTTTGTATGCGATTCCCTTTAAACATGTAATTAAATTAAAGAAAACCCAACACAACACAATCTTTTAACATGAAAAACTTTTTATATGTTCTTAAATTAAAGAAAATCCAACACAACACAATCTTTTAACATGCCTCTTTTTGCGTTAAGGGTAAAAACATAGCTAAGAACGCTAATGATTAAGTCACATTTCTAACAATAAAAGGATTATACAACTCACTAGTTTGAGAGCTATGATGCAACAGACATAATGATGAGCGAATGGCGGTCGACCACCGTACATTTTAAAAGAAACTTTATACCACGTACGACTACACTGTGGAACGAACTGCATGCAGCGGTGTTTCCGGCCCAATACAACATCGGAACCTTCAAGAAAAGAGCGTATAAATCCTTTAAAGGCCGGCAACGCTCCTGTGACCCCCCGAGTGTTGCAGGTGTCTATTGGCGATTACTTAACATCACGTGATCCGCTGGCTCGTTTGCCTCCCTCTTACATAAAAAAACATCAATACATCCTCACAAACTTTCGCATTTATAATATTAGTAGGATAATTTTTATTGTTATAAACCAGCTCGGCCACAAAGAGAGCAAACCATCGCGGGCACATTACAAAGGGGATGAATAAACTTCCTTCATTTATTCACGTAAGTAGTATGTGCCGCGGAATTACCGCCGACGGTAATATATTGATTTGAATTTTTAATCAGGTGCAATTTTGTTGATGAATTCCTTTTATTGAAATGAAACAAATTTAACGGATTTTATCGCGGTACCGTTAAATTTGTTTCATTTCAATGTCTAATATTCGCGTAAACTTAAGAAATAATTATAAATTCCCTTTTAAATTAATTTTCTAGATTACATAATACAATTACGTATACTGTCTCATCGTTTGCTATTAGGGGGTAGAACTAATGATAACGAGGCTCAAAAAACAATTTTGGTTCATTAGTGATTTTTATCGTTATAGTATTGTATTTGGTTTTGAGTCTCGTATCAAATATAGTGATAGGTGGCATTGATGGCCTATCGCCTATAGGGACAATCGATACGTAAATTAGCACGAAAAAATCTATAACTCCAAGTTCATAATTTTGTTGCAATTAGATTTGCAACAAAATTATCTCTATGTAATTGCAGATACAGTATCACGTCTTTATCCCTTACGGGGTAGACGGAGTCAGGAGTCGCGAAGCTCGAAGTCCAGGCTTACGAAAATGGTGGGATTATTGGAGAAATGGAGATTCAGAAAAAGTGACAGGTTACTAGCCTATCATCTATGAGAATTCCCATTTCAAACCCATTCCCTTGTTTGACTTTTACAATATGCGCAGGAATAATAGCTGATCGCCACGTTTTTCTTCCGCTCTTAGACCAGCATGGAAGATTTATAAGATTTAATTGTTAATAATATTTTATGGTGTTAAAAATTTCAAGTTGATCGGAGCCTGACTTGCAAGATTTAACTTATAATAACAGACTATCAACGAAAGTAAAACAAAAGGTTATGAAAAACATAAGAAAAGAATTTGACTAGTATTTCAATAAACACAGTTTAATTATTTCTTAAGTTAACGCGAATATTAGACATTGAAATGAAACAAATTTCACGGATTATCCGTTAAATTTGTTTCATTTCAACACAGTTTAACTAAATCCCGTAGCGACCACTCTAATAGTTTTGGTGAAACATACACTAAAATTTAGTTCGCGTGCATATGTTTACTTATATGAAAACAATTAGAAAAGCGGTTTGTCAGTACATTGCAATCATACATTCAGTAATGGCTAAACCGCATCTGCGGTTCCGTATGTTTTCAGTTGGATGGGTTTGTTCTGTACTATGATTTTATCCGGCCAATTTTCTGAGTGCAATGTTTTATACAACCGCGATGTTAATCCGTACGTTTTTATTTTGTCGTGTGTTTGTTTTTTGACGTTTTATATTTAAATTCTGATGGCGAAATTGAAGTAATTGTTGTGTAGTAACAGAAAATATGGAATATATCCTTACTTTTAGTCATTGTGGTATGGAGCCACTACTTTGTAGTGGTATGGAGCCACTATGTACAAGGTATGTATGTAGGTACAAGTAACTAACTATATTATATAATAAATACATATATAGATAAACATCCAGGCCAATCAGAAAAAGATCATTTTCCATTACGACCTGACCGGGGATCGAATCCGGGACCTCCTGAGTATCGGTCAAGTACGCACCGTTACACCACGGAGGTCGTCAACCTCCGTGGTGGTATGCATATGCATACCATATCCTCCTATGCATATTAAATACAAAAATTGTGTAGTAAATGTGTAGTGATGATAATATCCCATAACATACTTGTATATCTATTTTGAAATCGATCAAATAATTACTTTTCAAATGACATTGTAATATACACAACTAATAATGTACAGTGTACTGTTTATGACACATCAATCTACCTATATTTATTGCAAATACGCCGTTATTTCTGTCGCATAAAGGTCAGTATTGTGTTATAGGGTACATGTAGTTGATTGTACTAATACTCACTCAAATCGACTAAGCAATTTCGAAAAAGAAGCATAATTACCAGTTGTACCGGTGTTTTTTTGAAGAATAGTATGTAATTATTTGTAGCCTTTAATGGCCGCTGGTTTTATATCCAACTTTATTGACGTTCTAACCACAGGGAATCCATTTTGATTGTCCTGATTGTTGTAGTGATAAGTGTAACTTTCTATTATTAGATATTTATACAAAGTTTTAATAACATTGCTTTGTAAAAATTGTGTCATGTAATAAAATTGTAACTGGGCTATTATGTCTAAATGGTAAATATAAAAAAAAGTTACTTATATGGAAATTCGGCGCATTAGGCATATAGAAGCACAAACGATATTGTTTGTCTTACTGTTTGTATGTCTGTACGCGCATTGATGTCCTTTTTGATGGTTGCGTCATAGAAGATTTAACTTAAAATCTGGTCATATCATTTCGAAACTTTGATTTGAACTCGAGAAGTTGACAATATATACACGCGGACGCAGTCGCGGGCATGAGTTAGTTATCATAAAAAATTATATGCTAAACCCTCAAATTTAATATAAAACTGAAACTTCTCAATGCAATTAATAAACAAATCATATTTTAAAAGTACATTAGTTGTCTGTTCTTGCTTTTTTTTATGGCAGAGGGAGGCAAACGAGCAGGCGGATCACGTAATGTTAAGTAATCACCGCCGCCCATAGACACCTGCTTTGTCACATTAGCAAAAATATTGAAATTAATCTCACAACAGCAATAAAGTCGAATGGATTTGAAAATAAAACACCAAAAACAATGCTTTAAGTTTCATTGCATTAATTCGTATCATTATTTTATAGCCTAATAATATATTATGCGTATATATAGAAGTATAATTATCTATTTTCTTTTGTTTAAATCAAACTATAAGCGAGGTGAGTACAACCCGAACAAAATAAAAGGGTCTCAACTCGCCAAAGGGGAAAATTTTAACAAACAAAGAGATATCTCCCTTTCTTTTTTTGTTCGTCCAGAAATAGATAGAAAATATATATATCTTTTGAACCAATTTCTGAACGCGATTTCGGCGCTCGTTCGTTATCTAAATACAAGGAGAGGTTTCGGTACAAATTGAAAACTAGGCTGTACGTTTGCTCAAAGTAATCGCAGGGAAAAAAACTTTTCACATGTTTCCACAAGTAGTATGAGAACTAGGCATTATTTTTCTCCAACTCATGTTTTGGTAAAATTGAAAAAAAAAATCTGGTGGCCATTATTTTATGTATATTTTTATACAGCCAAACAAGCAACCACTTGATGATGTTGTTAGCATTCGTTTTGTGGATAAAATTAATTGAAATGTCAAAAAATGACAAATATTTAAATTAAATACTTTTATTTGATGTCAAAAACAAAATGAAATATCAAAAAGAAATGTATGTATATAGAAATCTATCTATCTAAAATTGTGACGTCATCATTTTAACTGTCAAATAAAGTTGTTAGTGGAACAAAATTTAGAACAATTATTTCAAAATATCCTTAGACTAAATCATCATCCCTGTTCGATGCAATATATTTTTCTATTTTCAATAAAATACTTTCAGATTTCAGCAGCAGCCTCTTGTCCAGCTTTCGGCCAGTCGAAATTAATATGCCTTAGATCGATGACGCGGCTTATTGCAGCGCCAACAAAGCTTGAAAACGCTCAATAGTGGACGTAATTGTTTTTCTAGTAACCTTTATTGATTTTATTTATGACTATGGCTTTATTTGATCTTTAAATAAAAATAATAAATACTATTAATTTTTTTCTTTCAAACAATTATAAAGGTGGTTTCGCTTTATAAATTCAAAATTCAAATTCATTTATTATCGTCGAAATAAAAATTCAAATCCGAAAAATTCAAATTCAAAGGCCGGCCGAAATGTGAAATAGCCGAAACACGAATAAACAAAATACAGTTTCGTCATTCACGATAGCAGAATCGTACATAGAAATGTTCAAAGCAATACTCGATGCCTCGCAGCGGTTTAGAATCAAACCTATAAATCTGTGCCATTCAAAACCAAACCTTAAATTTATTGCGATACGGACAAAACGTGCGGTCCAATTTTAGATAGCGAATCTAAGGATATTGGACTTTACGGCGTAGGTGATAACGGTGTGGGGGCGAATTTGGTGTGTTGACCGAATAGCTTTGTTGACGCTATCAATGTTTGTCAGGTCACGTCGCCGTACATTGGACCTACGGTGTTGAATCAACGGCTTATGGAGTTTGGTGCGGTGCTATGGACTTGATTGTTGCCCTTGTTAATCATTGGCAGAATATGGCGGGTGACGATTTATAACTACTGTGTATGACTATTTCAATGTCCTAGAAATTGTCTATTTAAATGCAGAAGTTAATTTGAATGAAGACTTTGAATTACATATTGACTAGTTTTACATGTTGCCTTAAAATACATTAAAAATGATTTCTTTTGATATTTCCCTAAGAAAATTGGACATATACAAAATTTATACTAATATACAAGATATAACTAAGAGAATAACATATAAAACGATAAATTTTTAAATTTTGTGTGATAATAACAACATAACAATGAATCTACATTCAATTATATTTTAATCTACTTTGCTAACACAAAACATAAATACTACCAACAAAATCTGTGATTATTACTTGCAATTCATTCGTGCATTCACTCAATGTACGATAAGCCGAAGACGGGACCCGGGAGATTTGCGACCGCAGCCGACAGATGGCGACGCGGCCAGATTCGGGCGACGCGTCCGAACGTGGTGATATGTTTAGCCATCCTGACGACATCTGACTAGCTGTTCTGATGACTATCTAGGTTAAGAGCTTAGCTTAGTTGAATGAGTATATTCTGATACTAGCTTATGCCCGCGACTTTGTCCTAGCGTAACTATTATTTTGAATAGCTTGGCTAGTTCTAAGAGGCTTATCAAGATGAAATCAACCCTTTATTTTAACAACATCAAAATCCATTCAGTAGTTTTTGTGTGATGTACGTACAAATATACAGACAGACAGGCAAAAATTATTTTGCGAACCGTTAAGGAATGGAATGCCCTCCCTGCGTCGTTGTTTCCGAATTCATTTAATATGGGGATTT